>WYDI02042619.1:0-53695 GCA_009867235.2 Psittacus erithacus
TTATAGCCTTTATAAAATATATATATACATAAATAGATATAAAGGTATTTATACCTTAGTAAAGATTTAGTAATGGTGGAAATATACCCTAAGTGCTGCAGGAGGGATCTCCTGTGAGTTAGGACAAACCTTGCTCCCATGTCCTGTCCCCTACCATGGTTTGGGTGCTGGAACAAAGATCACAGAGTCCTTGCTGCAACTAAAAAGCCATTTCCTTCAGTGCAACTGAGCGTAAACACCATGTGGAGCAATCTGCCATTCCCAGTATTCCTTCCTCCCACATCAGTTTTGCACACTGGTGACATTTAACATTTAACCACTGCTTTAATGATGCTTCAGTGTCCATCTTGTCCAGAATCCAGCCCATAAACTGGGCTGTTGATTTCTTCAGCCACCTACAGAGATCCTTCAGCCCCTTGAAGCACAAGCCCTGCATCACTTAGCACTTGCTTTATTCTCTGGTCATAACTGGGATGCTCTGGGCTGTCAGGTGGGAATTCACCCTGTACAGAGGCAAAGCTCAATGCTGGGTCTTTATTAAACATTGTCATTTATTTAGATGATGGATATCTCCTTTATTCAAACAATATAGTTTATTCACTGCAGAGTTTTTCTCATGCCTGTTGGGATGAGTTAGCATTAAAAAAAGAAGGAAAAAGGCTTGGATACATGCAAATCATACTGAATGGTGCCAAGTGTATTAAAACAAGTAGCAGAGGCTCTTCTAAGATACCTACAACCACTAACAGTGTGGAAACAGCTTCCTGGTGCAGTGATGTTGAATGAACAGAGCCAAGGAGGTGGCCGAAAGCCCATGTTTGCACCCAGAGAAAGCAAAGCCAGAGTCACTGCTGGGAGCCAGGGAAACAGGGTAAAGCTGTTCAGGGCTTTGAACAGGTAGAAAGGGGCTCCCTGTTAGGCAAGGGAGTCACATCTGGGCCTTTGAACATAAGGGAGAGGAAGGTTTTGACCCTTTTCTGCCCTCCGCCAGGTTTAGCATCAAATGGAATTGTGCTTCAAAAGCCAAAGCGCACATTCCAGTGCTGCTGCTCTGGGCTGAGCCATTTTCTATCTAAAATCACATCAAAACCGTGGCTTTTGGGTTAAAACCCCAAACTATGTTTTAGAAACAAAGCACTTCTGGTCCAGTGGGCAAAGGACACAGCTGAGTGCCCCAGCAGTGGCACAGGGATGAACGCAGCATTGTTTTCCTGTTATAAACCAGTATTGTGTTCTCTTATGTCAGGAATGAACTGAGCTGAGCCCTGGCTCCAGATCCTGCAGATCCTTCCCCAAAACACATCAGATACTCCCAGCGTTGCTCCAGGTACCACGTTAAAAGCTCTGCAATTACTACAGCAGCACGGCTGGAGGGAAACTGGGTTTTACATCCGAGTAAGTACTGGGCAGGCACTAGTGCTAGCCTGCTCTAGGTAAGGCTGGAGGGTGAGTGGTGTCCAGGCACACTGTGGGATGGGGTTTAGCTCCACACTAGGAAAGCAAAGCTTTTCCTATGGGCTGGTTCACAATGTTAAGACAAACACCTCCAGTTAGTGTGTGGTCAGACTTGTGTTGTGTCTCAGCAGATAACACTATTCCTCAGCCATCCTGAAGTCAGGATTGGAAAGGATTTAAGGTTTATCACAGCAGCAGTACTCTTTGGGTGACTGCTGTTGTCCATCACATGTGGGAGAGGAGCTGGGGTCTGGTTAGACCCAGTGCTAAGGAAAGGGAGTCCTTCTCTGCAAAGGCTGGGCACTTCTTCCCTCTATTTCTTCTAAGAGCCTCATCTTACACCACCTTGGAGATGCATTTTCGAGAGGTTAAAAAGCACAGCACATCCCTCATGTTTAAAAATATCTGGCCAGCTTCCATAAAATACAAGTATTTGACATGATCACCTTCATGCGTTCTTTGAAAGGAAAAACAAGTTGACACTCATGAAACAGGAGAAAGGCAGCAATCTGAACTCCCAAAGCTGTATGGATCAACCTTCGTCGCCGAGGTCTCAGGTGTAAGTCATCCTTGCTCAGTGTGCCCACCCAAGAGCCACAGAGCCAGACATCATGTCTGTGGTGTAGCAGCACCTTGCTCCGAGTTGGGGAGCTCCATAACCTCCACTGTTCTGTCTGCCTGCTGCAAGTCTATGGTGTCAGTCTTGTCTGGTCCAGCTCCCAGGTCCTCCTGACTGTCAGCCAGACCATCCTGGCTCTCCAGATCACTTACCTGCCCCTCTCCAAACTCCAGGATGGTCGGTAAGTTCCCTTGCTTTGGGCACCGTCTCTTTAGGCTGACCAAGAATGGTTGTGGCAAGGAGAAGATGTCCACATTGTTACCCAGGTCGATCCAGGTGATGCTGGGGAACTTCTTGGGGTCCTTGAGGGTTTCAGTGAGGTCCCGTAGGATGGCTTTGGTGAGCCGGTTGCCGTTGAGGGAGAGGGTGGTGAGGTGGGGTAGCATGCAGAGTGCGGGCAGGAGCTGCAGCAGCATGTCATCCGTCAGCTCCGTGAAGCACAGCTCCACCGTGTCAATGTGCTCCGAGCTGTGCTGCAGGTAGGACGTGACGCGGTCCAGGTCCTTCAGGGTCAGTGGGATGCCCGACAAGTCCACGGTGTTGTCCTGAGGCTTTCCCATCAGGACAGCTTTCAAGCTGGAGCAGGGGGAAGAAAAGGAGAGGGTGTTTTAAATCAATGGTGACAAGGTGAATCATAGAATAGCCTGGGTTGGAAATGTCCTTAAGATCATCTAGTTCCATGGGAGGGATGTGTCACACTAAACTGTGTTGCCCAAGGCTCTGTCCAGCCTGGCCTTGAACCTTAAGCGTCCTTCAAGAGTGAGGCCCTTGCTTTAATGGTGTCAGTTTTAGCCTTAAAGCTTATTTAACATAGAAAAATAGCTCCAAATTTGTAGGACCAAACAGCTCTAGTAAAAAGAACTTACCTGGGTGCAGGATCCAGTGAATCATAGAATGGTTTGGGTTGGAAGAAACCTTAAGATCATCCAGTTCCCACTCCCCTGCCATAGGCAGGGGTACCTCACACTAGACCATGTCACCCAAGGCTCCATCCAACCTGGCCTTGAACAATGCCAGGGATCCATCCTCAAGCACACCTTGGTAGCAGAACAAGAAGGCTTTTAAAAACTTAAACTACTGATAGTTCTCTTTTGTTTAATATAAGAAGTTTTTGTAGTTCTTATGGCAATGCAAAAACTATCATTAAATGATCCAGTGCCAGGTTCCAGTGAGTAGATCAATAAATCTGGACTCTCACTAAACTCCCCCTGTGCCCTGGGGACCCATTGCAGGGGCACTGCTATTCGTGGCACTTTGTGGTTTGCTGGCTTAGCTGAAACCTCAAACGCACACCTCCACAGTAATTTAACAAGATCTATACTTATCCCTTTAGAAGGGCTCATTTAACCTGTATGTGGGCAGGAAGATAGCTGTTAGTGTGACGTGGTTCTCTCAATTGGGACTTTGGGGG
This sequence comes from Psittacus erithacus, assembly GCA_009867235.2. NCBI lineage: Eukaryota > Metazoa > Chordata > Aves > Psittaciformes > Psittacidae > Psittacus > Psittacus erithacus. The sequence goes on from WYDI02042619.1 coordinate 3,486, forward strand.
GGGAAAGAAACCAATGAAATAATATATTTATTATTACAAGAAATAAAGTGATGTTCATCTTTTGGCAGCTACTGCTCTCCCATCTGTACCACTGCATCATTGCTGGAACAGCCCCAGCAAGCGAGGTGTAGAGAAGCTGGAGCCTCAGGGTGATGCCTCAGTAATAACCTCTTCCCACCTATCAAAACTAAATTACTCTTGTCTTGCAGCATTTGAGCACCAAAGCTGGTTATAGTGCGATCTTGCTGTCAAATAAACCACAGTTTCCCTGCAAAGAAGTGAAAACCATTTAATAGCACGGCTAAAATAAGCATCTAGGGGTTGAGTCTTGTTTTATCCAGCATGGAGCGATGCTGCGTGCCTGCCTTCGTGTAACTGCTTGTGGGGCTTTAACTTAGCAAAACCATGAGGATAATAAAAGGGGAATAGGGATAACTTCAGGGCAGCTCTTGTATTGTTTGGAGCTGCTTTCAATAGTGCTTCATATTCATTGGTTTTTCCTTGGGGCATGCAGACAACTTCTGCCAGCAAGTAAAAGAGAATTCCTCACTAGGGCTCTATCTATTTCCCCTTGAGAGGGATTTAGCTGATACCTATGGCAATGGATTGATTATCTTGTATAAATAGCCTTTCCCTCCCTGATGCTGTGCAGTCTGTATCCATGGCAGAGGAAATCTCTGGAATCACTGAGTTGGAGCAGCCTCTGTGCTTGTGCTGGGGGGTGGTTTGCTGTTCCACAGCAGTCTACGCTCAGTCTGTCCCTTGGGGAGCAAACAAAGCAATCCCAAACCTGATTTAATAAGGAATAGTTGTGTGGATATTCCACAGCTCCTCATGGAAATGAGGGGGATTTCTGCTAGCAAACAGCTGTAAAAACTTTTAGCCCTGCCATAAAGTTTGCTGCAGAATGGCTCCAAAGCTATGGAGGAAGAGCTTACCCTTAAACAAATCCCTATGAGCTCTAGTGCAGGATCAGTTACTCCCACTTGGTTTCATCTTCTCATTTTATAAAGATATTCCATAGGGGAAGAGATGGATTTTTCCCCATCTGGAAACACTACATGAGGTTTTGACCAGCATAATGATAGGACTGGGTATACAATCATGCACTAAACTCCTGATAACACTTTGGCATACACACTGATGTGAAAGCTGCTTGCATGCAGTATTAACTCAGGCCAGAACATGTTCCCATGAACAAGATAGCAATGTTTAGATCAAAGAGGATTAAAAGAAAGGGATTTCCTCCTGGTTTTATTGCTCTAAAGCACTGCACAGATCAGGACATGAGTCACCCATGTTTCCGGTAATAAAGTAGAATTGGGCTATTGAACCACTTCCTTAGGGGTGGGCAAAGGAATAGCTCAAGAAGAAGGAAGAGGCAGCCCCATAGAGAGAAGAATTACAGTAAGAGAGTTATAGGTGAGAAAACTACTGAAAACATCAGCAGAAAATGAGTGACTTTGATGAATCATCAGGAAAAAACTGAGATAAAAGACTTGTCCTGTACTGCTGCTGGGATCAAGGTAAGTTCTCAAGAGCTTTTTCAATGCCCATACTCCTGTGTTAAATGACAGGCAAAAGACTGGGATAGTTTGGGAATGGAGGGAAGGAACACAAAGAAATGCAGCAAATGCTGTTAGTAATAGTGTTGACAAAAGGGTTCAATTCCCCCAGCCTCAGAAGAGGACCAGAGACAAGAAAGTCTAATTATTTAGCTTAAATGAGGCATGCAATCGAGGTGTATGCAATATATATCCTATATTCTGTGTATATAAATGTATATGTAATAGTAAGGATGAATAGAACAGAGAAGATAAATGAGGATAAGCTGCTCTTTCTTTGTCTCTTTGACACCCACTGATGCTCAAACACTAAACTCCCAGTGGATAAAAGGGAAGGAGTGTGTACACAGAGCTCAGATGAAGCCCCAGCCGCAGCCAGGGGACATCACTGAGATCAAGGGCTTTGTGGGAGGTCGAGAGCAGAACATCAGAAGTCGTGTTTGTTAGGATTTAACAGGGGAAAACAAAAGGAAATTTGGTCTATGTCCTGGGGTGAAATAGGAGAAATCCCATCATTCAAATAGGGCCCCTTCCCTTCATCACCAGGAGCCTGGAAAAGGGCTGGTGCTCATGAAACCCCAAAATGCTGCTCCAAAGGCTGTGGCAGGAGGCCAGGAGCATATCAGAATATACACATATGTGCTGTGTCTGTTGTTTTGTAGCTGTTCCATATCTAGACTAGGGAAAGGGCCAGAGCAAAAGGCCAGGAGCAAGGAAATTACTCTATTTCCCAAGCTGAATGCAAAATGCTCCTGTTACCAGGTGTGTGATGCTGCCTGGTTGGATACTTCCCTTTTTCCTCCTCTTTTGTTTGACAGAACCCCAACACTCACCACAACGTGAAAGACGAAATCCAAAAGCAATGAAGACAGAGCCCAGATCAGGACTGGATCTACCACAAAGCTCAGAGCCATGCATCCCTGCATGGGACCACCACAGCACATGCTCACCTTTTACTTCATCCTTATGTTGACACTCCTATGTGTGTGCATCCTGTTGTGATTATTCCTGAGCTCTTTGTTTAGCACCACACTACATAGAGGTTTATTAATAGCATAAAGTCTCTGTTGTTCACAGCCTTTACGAAGGAATAGCATGGAAAGATTTCACTTCTCTACTTAAAGAGATTCAGGGAAAAGAGGATTTTTAAAAGTATAAATATAAAAAGATGCAATTTTAAAGCCCATTGCAAGCTTACCAATAGACACGTCAACAATTCCTGAGTCTTTGCTGTTAAGAGGTAAAGTACCAGTGGGAATTGTTATTTTGGGCTCTTCTCATGCCAAGAGCCTTCCAGCTTTGCTAAGGTTTGCAATTCTAATGTTATAAAGTCTGGACATCCCCATTTCTAACTTACTTTCCCTGCTATCAGAGTCCAACCTGCTCCTCCAGTGATCCTAAACAAGATCTCCTATTACCATTGCAAGACCAGACCCTGGGCTACTTCCCAGCTCCAGCAGAGCCTGTTTTTAAGCATCATAACAGCATACCTGGAGGGAATGCTGAAATGTTTCCTACATGTTCTCCCTGCAGTAGGATCCCATCATTGCAGGCTGCTGGCGGTGTGTGAGGCTCACAGCAGCTCTCTGCGTGCCCAAGTGCACAGGCTGCTCCAGGAATAGCTCTTTGTTTACACATCTTTCCAAATCCCACTCCATTTTCCTTGGCTCCGCACCAAGCTACACAGGCCTGTTCTTCCTTATCCCGTAAAGCTTGGGAAGTGCACTGGGTATTCGATGGGGACAGTAATTTCTGTGCACACAAGAGCATCCCCTGCATCAGGCTAACTGATATGGCTCTAGTGGCTGTGGCCAGAGTGCGGTAGTGGAAGGACCATTGGCATCAGAAACACCTTGTTCAATATCTCATCATAGTGAGATAAAGCCCATTAATTCATGTTTCTTTACTAAACTGACTCATTTCTTTGCTAAATTACTCCAAACCTGTGCAATGTCTCCACAGACACATATTGAATTCTCAAATACAACTAAGAAAAAGCCATTTTTAGCCCTGGATGATGCTGACCCTTTCCACCAGCCCCAACTCCTTCATCTCAACCCTTTTGATGAAGAGCCATCCACTAGAGAGCAGCGTCACTCAGCCCTTGGTGCCCAAAAGCCAGCAAATCACCCCAAACCCACATCAGAAGGGACACAGCCCAAGAACTGTAACTTGCAGATGTGTTCCCACCTTGCAGACACTGTCTCATCCCTGACGTGGTGAAGGGATGAGATGACACAGTGCCATTAGATGTCCCACCTACCCTCTTCTGCTGGGTATGTCACATAAGCACATTTATTCAAGAGCTGACGATGGCTTTGAATAGCTGCAGTCAGGCTTTGAAGACCCAGATCCAGCTCTAAACACAGCTAAACACCCTAATATTCCAACTAACATGCAGGTGGAGGAAGGAATCTGAATCAGCACCAAAATACCTCCTTGGGGAGAAACAGTGTGAAGAAGAAGAGAATGAGGGGTAAAAGAAACAGAGAAGAGCTGAAGAGAAAGATTTACTTTAACTTCTCCCAGAACGCCTCTAATTGCACCCTTGAGCATCTTTCTGAGGAAGGGAAATAAAGGACAATCTTTCTTGGCATTAAGCATTTGGCAATGTGATATTTAGTCCCTTTCTAAGGCCAATGTGACTCACTCCTGTGCTAGCACCAAGGAGGGAAAGCAAAGGGAAGGAAGGTCAAGCAAAACTGCAGCAGGGCTTCTGCCCTGTCTTTCATGGGCTGCTGGAAGTGCAAAGGCTGCACTGATTTGGGATTGATTTACATCTGCATTGAGGAGAAAGACATCAATATAAGAAAGGAACCAGACGCATTGAACAAGTTATTGAAATGAGTGGAAAAGGGGGAAAAAACTCATGCAGAGGTTTTGATTTTCAGTCCAAACCATATAAATCTGATCCCCTAACATTAATCAAGTGACAATGACAGGTCCACTACCTGGGAATTCAAGGGAAGTCCATCTAGGTCCAATTACTGGGGTTATTTGGTGACCTATAGCTGGCTCATGGGGCCCTATGGTGGTAACCCTTAGAGAAGATCCCATGGCAAGGTTCAACCAGAAAGAAACAACATCAAGGATGGACGAAAATCACACCCATCTCTTCCCATGGCCCAGCTCCATCAGCAACCCATCCTCCCCTGCCTATAGCTGTGGGGTTACTGCTGTGTCATGATTTCACAGCATCTTTGTGGTATTCAGTTAAAAGACCCAATTAAACCTTTAAAAACAAGAAGCCACTTGGAAAATGAAGTTCTGTTCTCTGAAGAACCAACTTGAGAAGTGTCTTCGGTAGGGATAATTAAGTAGGAGAACTGCTTTCATTTGACGCTGCTCTGCCACCTCCTTGTCACGGTCCAGATCTGAGTCGTCAAGATTCAAGTACTCAGTGAAGCTCTGTATGACAACCACTATTTCTGTGCTACAAGAACAGGGATTTCTTTTCCCCCAACTTGTTTTCAATTTCCTGCTGAACAAAATACTAAAAATAAGCCTTTGGGATCCATCAAAATGCTTTGCTATAATTATAACTCTATTTAACTTATTGCAAACTGAAAATGTCATTATCCTGCTGTTGGAATACTCTGTTTTTCCAGCCCCATCCTCCCCAAAATCAAATGTATTTATATGCCCTTTCCTAGGATACATTTTGCTCTAGAAACCTGCATTTTCCTATAGTGAAACCCTGCTGGAATACATCCAACAAACTCTATTCCAATGCAACAAGAAACTGCAGCCGAGGCCCCTTTAACAACGTGCATTGGCAGAAAAGGCCATTTGCACAAGTGCCAACAGAAAAACCAACCATAAACGTAAAGGAAAACAACACGTTGGGATTGGTGCTTCTGCAAATGACCTCCTGGAAGAGGCTTGGAGCAGAATAAGAGATTGTTCAAGTCTGCATCACAACAAACAACAGTTGGTGATCCAATAAGCGACATTTCTTTACATTCTAACAAACGATTAAAGGAAAAGGCTGAAAAGATTCTTGGAAAGGGGAGTTTTGATTTGGTATATAACAAATACCCAAGGAAGTATTGGATTAACAAGGGCAGCTCCTCACTAGAGAGAAACGAAGCTGATGTGCTTTGGTTTGACTGGGAAAAGGGCCTCTGAATTGAATTATAGCCCTCAATGTCCAAAACAGAGGCCAAAGGAAATCACAAGTAAATTGCTCACAAAATCATACAATTTGCTGCCAATATGTTTAAAACAGTTCCAAAACTGGTGAGTTGAAAGGAAAAGGAGGAGAAAAGAAATAGGGGGGGAGAGGCAAGAGGAAGAGGTGCAATGATGAGAGATGGGAGATCCATGGGGATAGATGGATGGAGCAGGGCAAAGCAGCACCGGCTGGGGCTCCTCCTGCAAAACCAGGATGGATCAATGCTTGACTGCTCCTTCTCTGTCCCACTCACCAAAGATTTTAGGGACAAAGAACTGACTTTTGCCACATCTTGTCTATTTGCAGATGAAAGCGGCTACTTTGAGTCATCTCCCATCCATCCCTTTCCAGAGCCTGGGGAGCTTTGGGATGGAGGAAACACCCGCACTCAAACTGAACAGGCTTTCACTGAAGGGTTGAGGTTCACACTTTGCAGAGGCTGTTTGTGTTTCCTGTTCCTTGAAATAAGTTGAATTCCATTAATACAAAGGGGAAGAACGCAGGATTTGCGCTGGGGGAAGGGGATTAGGGAAAAAGCTTCAACTCTGATCCTCCAGCCCCGTTTTCTCATCAGAAACCAGCCCTAAGAGTCAAAAGAAGCCCCTCTCCCAACTGCTCTTCCTGTAATTGGGAATGATCAGCTGCCAAAGTGTGTGCAGGGGGCTTTGCTTCCCCTGTTTATTTTAGTGGAGCACAGATCACATGTGGAAGAGTTTATGCAGGCAGAGGTCCCCTATGGCCTAGGCTGCTCTAATAAGAGCCAGAGCATGAGATGCAACCACCAGCCCGGCTCCCATGGTCCCTGCTTGTCCTTCACACTCTGGGATAATGTTTTCTCCGTGGCTAGAAGCTGGCATCACCCACCTGTTCTCCCCTCATCCTCTCAAATCCTTGGCGCATCTTCCATTTCGAGCCAAATCCCTGCCCTTCCCATCACCATCCCAACACCTCTAGCATCCAATGAGAGATTCTGAATCCCAACACAGCTCCCAGTGCTCCCACAGGTGGATCAAAAAGAAACCACCTCTTCTGTTTCAGATAGCTAACACGTACTGCTTCCCATGGCCTGCAGCAATCCCATAGCTATGAGGCTCCTCCAACCACGTTTAGGGGGTCAGGAACCCCATACCAGCTCTTAATGTGAGCACCCTATTTACAGACAAGAGCATTTCTATGCAGTGAGGAAGTCTTTTAGAATAAATAGAACCATGGAATGGTTTGGTTTGGAAGAGACCTTAAAGCTCATCCAGCTCCAACACCTTCCACGGGCAGGGACACCTTCCACTAGAGCAGCTTGCTCCAAGCCCCTGTATCCAACCTGGCCTTGAACACTGCCAGGGATGGAGCATCCCTGGAAGCCTTGGTTGCAAGAATAACCAGCTGCCAAATGAAGAAGATCCAGGCAAACGGAGTCAACCAACACGAATGCCTTGCATTTGATGTTATTAAAGCCTTGCTATCAGGATCGAATTGCAATCTGCACACCTATCAAGCCCAAAAAGCTCTGTTCTGGGTGATTTTCAACCAACAGAGATTACTTTGGCCAAGGAAGACCTCCCTGCACCAGGGGATGCATCTGCTTTACATTACCGTGCGCTGAGAAAAATGGGTCCCACTCAACAGGGCAGAACAGAGCGACCATTGTAACCTCAGCTTTCATCAGATGAGGACTAACAGGATACAACCTGATCCACTGCTGGTTCCCTGCTCATGGCTTCAAAAGAAAAAGGGATGGTTTTCTCCCCAGCTTCTTCATATTCTGTTCCAATGAGATTTAATAGCACCCATGTCCTCCTCACTTTATAAACACAGCCAAAAGCTCACTGGAGCAGGGGCTTGAACCTGCTTTGTTTGCATCCTATAGGCTCCTTTTCCTGGCCATGGTTTTTCATGCAGCTCACAAAGCTCTTTCATTTAATAGACCCCTTCCATGAGCCCAAGGTCAGCAGAAACCATTGCTGGTGCTGCAAAGGCAAACAAAAGAGAGCAGGCATTGAGTGGCTTTAACTGCCCAAAGAAAACCTCCTCTTCCCCCAGCACTTCATTGCTTTTGGCACATTATTCCACACTAATGGTGGGGATTTCAGCATTCATCTCCAGCAGGAAGATGGAAACAGAGCTAATAGCAGAGGTGAAGCTGGTTGCCTAGGCTGCCTTTTCAGCTGGGTATAACAGAGCCGTAACTTGATCGGCTGCTCTTCATAGCAAAACACCATCACTGCCCAGTGCCTGCATCCCTACAGCACTGCAAATCCTGCTGGACAAGCAGGAAACCCACTAAAACCTTCCCTGATTTCCCCTGGCTGGCTCTGTAACCCACTTGCTAAAGGCCAAGCTCTGTTATCAGCTTTATCAATAAACCACAAACCAGCTCAGCTTCCCAAACACAAACATTTTGTCCTTCTCTCTGTTTTCCTTAGCCATCAGTGGTGAGATTTCGTGTCACTGTGCTCTGAGCTGGCTGCTAGAGAGGAACAAGCCATGCTGGAGAGATGTGGCCCACAACAGATTATCCCAAGGCAAGTAATTTGTCTGTATTAGATGAAAACACACACACACATATATATATATGTGTATATATATGTTTATGTGTGTATATATATATTTCCCAAGTCTCCAACTCAGGATAATGAGCCACATTTTAGCACTCAGTGGCCAGCAGGACCCAATAGCTGACTAAACCAGGGAACACAGGAGAAGCCTCACTCCAGATGGGCATTTCTCTTAGCCAAGATGCTGCCAAGGAATAATCCTCATTCACAACAGCAAGGTGAGAAGTGACCTTCAGGAGAGCACACAGGGATGCTTTTCTCCCCCAAACCCTTCCCCAGCTTCCCAGTCTGGTGCTAATCCTGGACAAGGGGAGGGTGAAACACATGGAAGAGCATATTGCCACCCTGGGCAACACGTTGCTAGACAAAAGACATCAGTCTTGGGGCTGAATGCCCTGTTTCTTAGGGACCGGGATGTGTCAAAACACAGGCTGCCGTGTGCTGGCAAGAGATGCAAACCCCAAAGCTCAGACCTGAACACTGGCAGGGTGTCTCAAATTGCACCGTGCAGTTTGTCTCCCTTTCATCAGAGGTGCCAACCACCCCTTTTGAGATGCAAAAGAGCCTTCTGTGCTCTCCCCAGTGCTGGCAGGATGCTCGGCCTGTGGCCAAAGGGGCTTTTTTCCTCTATACACCACTTCTAATGATGAAGAATCATACTGGAGATGAGTCAAGTTCGTGCCTGGGTCATCCATAGGGTGAGTGGGCACCTTCCAGGGGACAGATGGAGAAGGTCTGGATATGAGTAACCAGAGGTAGAATGGACTTGAGGAAAAAGCAGGAAAGGTCCAGCTTTGCTCTCAGTGCTCACATGCTTCATGCCCCATCCCTGGCAGTGTTCAAGGCCAGGTTGGACACAGGGGCTTGGAGCAAGCTGCTCTAGTGGAAGGTGTCCCTGCCCATGGCAGGGAGCTGGAACTGGATGAGCTTTAAGGTCCCTTCCCCATAGCAGCAAGGAGCAGCAGTGCTTCCAGTGCTCCTGTCACCACTATTCCCCTTTTCACCACTATTTTAAAGCATTCCTTCCATTCAAAGAGAGCAGCAGTGTGTGAAGGAGGTGGAAACTCCCCCTGGCAGGCAGTGGGTTGGAGCCCCAAGTTGAAGTGATGGATGAGCTCATTGAACACCTTCATTTACCACTGCTAACGACGCACAAAGTGAAAGGGCTTGGAAACAACATTCAAAAGCTTCTCTCAAAGCTTCATCACAAAGCTTGAGCCTCTTAACTGGAGAATATAGCCAGGGGTGGCAGCCACACTGGTAATGAGACGGGCATCGCTGCTTGGGGAGCGCATGGTGGCAGGAGAACAGCCCCTCACTGGCTAAAGGAGGATGAAGGCAGCGGCTGCTTTAGGCAAGTAATTACTGCATTTTTGAAGGCCTTCCAAGGCAGGGAGGACGCACACATGTGTGGGGATTCATTATTTCACCAGCTGATCCCTTCATTTCATAACCATTTCCACCAGTTGATTTTCACCCTGCTCCGCAGCCCGAGTTGTGAGGACTGAGTCCAGTAAATCACTGCTGTGTGTCAGATCCGATTCCCACCCTCCCCACAAGCAGAGGAAGTGGAGGAGTGATTATTAAAGTAAATAAGATTTAAAATCCCACTTTTCACAGTCAAAGGCCTTTTATCATCAGGACTAGAAAACATACGTAGGAGAGCACAAGCACATAAGTGCAAGGAGGTGGGAGGGGAGTGGTCCCAGCAGGATGCATTTAGAACCATGGAATTGAGTTGGAAGGGACCTTAAAGCTCATCCACCTCCAACCCCTGCCACAGGCAGGGACACCTTCCACTAGAGCAGCTTGCTCCAAGCCCCATCCAACCTGGCTTTGAACACTGCCAGGGATGGGGTAGCCAATCCATTGGATTGGAGAGGAGAAAACTACTGGGTTATTCCTTAGTCCAGTCGCAAGAGGGGAGAGGAAGGAGGAGGAGGAGCATGGCTTGAAATCCAGGTTTTAAATCACAGATAGTTCCTGTGACCTACAGCAAGAGTGTGAACAAGCTCCGGAAAGGAAGCGGGTCAAAAAGCTGCTGTAAATCACCGCATCCCAGGTTTTTCCCCTACTTTAGGATATTTTCTAGTACTTCTGGCTGTCAGTTCATTTGCTCAGAGAGGAACAGCAAAGGCAATTCCAGCGTTTGTCAGAGTCCACATTCATTAGTGCGGGACAAAACGCAGTGCTCTGTGGTTTGGGCTTTAAGTACTGGAGCAACGCAGACACTCACAGAGGGCAATGAACGGAGCAAGGGCTCATTTTACACAGTGAGTCAATGGAAAACCTCAAGCCCCTTCCAACATGCCAGCTTGGCCTGCAGCCCTCACCCGGGTGGCATTTCAATAGGCATCCATTATTTACAGCTTCCAAAGCAGGTCTTTGCTAACACCATCTCCTGCCTGAGCAAGGTGTGATGGGGCTGGTGCAGAGGAAGGAGCTGCAGCCTCAGCAGGATTAGGGAGCTGTGAGGGATAACCTCTCCATGCACAAAATGACAGCCATGAGATGCCATCCACCAGACGCCATCCATCCCACCTCACCAGCAACTTCCCTTCAGCTGCACAGAGAAGAAAGACAGACAGACAAAGCCTGGATGCACTGGTGATGGATGATGTGAGAGAAGCCAGGGAAGCAGCTGGTTACGCACCAAAAGGTTTACTAGGCTGAATGTGTCAATGGAATAGAGACCAGAACAAATACAGGGTAAGAACTGGGATTGTAACTGGGAAGTCTCATTCGCAGAGCATCTCATTTGAACCTGCTGAACAGTCACAGAATGGTTTGGGCTGGAGGGGACCTTAAAGATCGTCTGGATCATGGCATGGAAAGGAGCAGAATGGCATAGAATGGAAAGGAATAGGACTAGACTATTTCAGTTGGAAGGGACCTACAATGATGATCTCATCCAACTGCCTGACTCCTTTAGGACTGACAGAGCACTATCCAAATGCCTCTTAAGCATCAACAGCCTTGGGACACCAACCACCTCTCCAGGAAGCCTGTGTCAGGGTCTGAATGCACTGGTCTGTGCATGAAGGGGCACAGCATCCCTTGCTCATGCACATGGCATGTACAGCAGCACTGTGCTCTCTGGAGCCATGCTAGCCATGACTAACCCCCTGGCCAGCTACAAACAGCTCCAGGTATCACCTGATTTCAGCCACATAATTTCAGCTCACAAGCATCTGGAAAGTGTAAGTTCATCCCCATTGCACAGACAGGGCCCCATGTGAGCAGCCCTTGCTGGGAAGACCAAGGGCAATGCCCAGCAGTGGTCCCACCTTCCAGATGCTGGTGCGATATCCAGCAAAACCAACTAATTTCCATCCTGAACTTGATGGCACAGAAGAAATCAAATCCCCCTTCAGGATCAGTACCAAGTAAACAGGATGGCAGCTTCTTAAACTGCCCCGAGCAGCCCATTATGGAGTTGTTTGTCAATCACAGCCCTCATTATCATTTTCTACCCCGGATCTGCAGGGCTTCACCTTTTCCCCCACACCAGGCATTCCATTGGCGCGCCATTCAGCCTTGTTTTCATCACGCCAAAGGTCATTCCAGTGCTTCTGACTCTTTACATTCAACAACAAACATCCCAGTGCTTTCCTTTCAAGCCTCTTGGGAAGGACAGGCCGCCCTGCCAGCTAAGGCAGACTGATGTGTCAAGGGACCCTGCCAAGGGGACACTCCAGGCTCGATCGGCACTGGAATGCAATACATCTAAATGCCTTTTCCTCCCAGGCTGGATCCTGTATTAGGTCAGTCTCAGCATAGATTTCCTCTGAGAATCATACTTTTAAGTGTGGGATATCCCTTTACATCAAACATCTCTGCAGGATCTACACCCCAGGGACTCCGTCCTGCATGGCCAACAAGTAGCTGGCGACAAGGGACAACCAGACATCACCTTGCAGGGTGCTTTTGGTGGTTATTTAATGTTTCCAGAGGATTTGAATGCTGAGTCACAGCAATACATGGAGATTAAATCCTGATTTCCAGCCCTCTTGATAGGGGCAATCACAAAAGTAGGGTAAATAAGCTTGGAGAATGCCTCTCTTGTGTTTCTAAGGGCAATGAACGGAACTGACATAGTAAATAATCCCAGTATTTGTAATGCTGCAGGATACACAGAGGGAAAAGCTCCGCTCCACCCCACTAGAGCTCTTATTAACAATTGCCATGCACCAGCAGCCAGCAGTTGGTATTGAGTGCCTACCCTGGGAAATTAATCGCTTTCCGCCTGCATCCCGATGCAATCATCCCAAACAAACAGAGCCTTGCGTTACAGCCACAGCCAAAGCACGGAGAGGACAAGGGCAAACACCGGCAGCCTCTGGTGCAGGGGGTCCCAGGCTGTCCCACCCAAGGGGATGAGGCACCTTCCTGAGCCATCACCATCACCCCACTGCAGCAGATATCTGCCTCCTGAGCTGGATGTCAGCGCAAGGATTCAGTGACTGTGCTTTGGTTCTCTGCTCCTTTTGATCCCTGGGACGCACAATAGGGCAAAGTAAAGTCCCACTGCCACAGACAGAAGAGATCACCCCACTCATGGGTCCCAAAGGCTTCCAAGCTCACCAATCCTCTGCTTTTCTGCACACACATAGATGGGGTTTTGAGGAACAGGAGAGACTGTGTTATTCCTTCTCCGCATCCTCCCACCAACACCCATTCGTGTTGGATGCTCTGAAGGGACTGTTTGTTGCAGGAGCTACAACTTCTCCTCTTCTCCTATCGCTCGCCCACAAGCTGCAGGCAGCAGCAGAGGACCTTCATCCACAGACGTTCTGTTTTCAGAAGGAAGGGCACATTATTCATGCATCAGGCTTCCCCCCCTCCCATAAAACCTCCTTGTTTTCTTGGCTTCACAAGGGCTTTGTAAGGAAACACAAGCAGGCACTGCAAGCAAGTATGAAAATCAGCACCCAGCATTCTTCCAGGACAGAAATGGTTTGTGCCCCTGGTGATGTTTGGAATGGGATGCTAAAAGATCATTCCTACAAACAACATAAGGCTGCTTAACCCCTGTTAACCTAAACCAAACCACCCTCCTCTTCTATTTTAACACTGACAGTACCTGGCTACTCTGAAGGAAAGGGGTTTAGCTCCTGTGCAGGCAGGGAGCAAGGTAGCCTTGTCCCAGGCACACAGCACCATTCTGTAGGGAAAACACATTGGGATAAAACCTGTATTTCTCCTTGTGAATCCAATTCCTGCCTCTATAAAGCAGCAGACATGGTCCCATCCTCTCTGGTACGGCTGCTTTGGCAGTACCTGTTGTCCCAGCCCAAGAGATCAAGCCTATGGATGTGCAAACCCAAACTTAATGTCCCCAGTCCTAAATGCACCATGAGCCTGCGCACTGAGGACAAGTCAAGAGCTGGAGGACAATGAATCAAGCAGGATTTCTGCCCTTGGCAGCAGTATTTTACTCTGTGCTGATGCAGCTGATACATGATGGATGTGGCACACTGTGGCCTAAGGGACAAACTGCAGATACCAGGGGCTGGAGGCATCAGTCCTTTAAACCATTCCAGCAGGGTTTACTTCCCACCCCCAGGCTACCAAATATCCTTCCTGGCTTGTTGCTGCATCAGCAGCTGCTGCAAAACAGCATCTCACAGGCCTAATCCGTCACTTGGTTCCTCCCCAGGTCCTGCTGGCACCCGAGGGATGCAGAAAACCAGAGCCAGGAGCTGCTGCATTTTCAGCTGGGAAAAGCAAAGAAAACAAACACAATTTTCTGTCCTTAGCATCCAAAACCCTGTAATTCGCACACATTACATGGAGAAGTACCTATTAGACAATGGCTTTTACACTCTCAGTGTGGTTCCCACTGAGGCAGGGCCACAGGCAACCATTTCCCTGCAGAAATATATGGCAACAGAGAAGAAATACTCATTTGCTGTATTCACCTTATTCATACCCACAGAGTGACGGAAAAGGACAGCTCCTGTTGGACATGTTTATGATTAAATATATCTTCCACTTCAGGGAATTACAATCTGTTTGACACAACGCATTCAACACATCTCATTCAACACATCCCATTCAACACAACTTTCCTAACCTGTCCTGAGGCTTTCAAGCCACAAAACTGTCTGACCCGGAGAAAAAACAGTGGCGAGCCACAAGCCAAAACGTGTGAGGCTGCCAAACCCCCCTGGCCAAGGAATTAGGGGCTCATCTTTCCCATTGGCAATGCCTTATTGAGGTTACGCAAGAGCAAAGCATCCCCATAGGTGCTTGGTTGGGTCCCTTTGGCTTGTTAAGAAAACAATAGAGCATGAAGTTAGGCTTAAACTTTAAGACAGTGAAGGAAATAAGCACCTAATATTTAAGTCCTAAATCCATCTCAGGCTCCTGAGACCTGACTTTTCCAAATGCAAAGACCTCAGTGGTTCCCAGCACACTTATGCCACCATCAAACACTGACTTTGTCCCCTCCTTGTCCCTTACTACCACAGTTATCTTAAGAACCCAATGGCTGTTGTGGTAAAACACAAGAAATCAGCATAAATAAGAATGCTGCTCAGGTCCTTAGGAGCAATGGCATCTTTCAGAAGGCTGACATGTCAGACTGATGCATAACACAGCAGGAACGTGGTTGGGCACTGGCTCCTGCTGCTTGTGAAGAGGAGCGAAGTAAAGGCACCAGAAAAACCCAATTGAATTAAGAAAGATCAGATCCTTGCTCTTCACGTGCACCAGCACTGCGGGGAGGAGATGGATGAGTGAGCGCCAGGAGCTCTGAGACATAAAATGGGTTTATGAAGTGAACAAAGTGCCACATTGGCTCATCCCAGTGTGGAATTCCCCCTGTAAGCTCCGCACTAGGCTTAGAGCAGGCACAGGCTTCTTTTGGGGGGTTTCTCACACAACGGAGTTAAAAAATCCATGGATTTAGGTCCAGATTGACCCCATTTGATTCCAGTGCTCAAACTGAGCTGCTTCACCCTACACTCCCCCATGCTTCACACTCCGGTGACATCAACAGTGACTGTGTTGAAAAGGGTTTCACCAAACCATTCTATGATGATTCTATGATGTAAAATGGGGATAGATTGGGAATTATGATATGAATAATCCATATTCCATCAGATGCTGCCCATTGCTAAGCCTGGTGGGGCAGGCACCACTGCTCCATCCCTTCCCTGATGCACCCCTGGCTCATCACTATCACTCCATGCACAGCAGCAAACAAAGGTAATGCACAATCCAGGGATGGGAAAGGCACAGGAAAGCTATGGGAGTGATTTCCCCTGGGAAACACCTCCTCCCTCCCCTCAAAGCACGCAAGACTGTGCTCCAAAGTAATCACAGACACACGGAGCTGTGATTACCAGCTCTGCTTTTCCAATGCTAAAGGCAAGCGTTTGGCAGCAGGAGGAGGAGGGAGATTCCAGGATCTAATTCAACACTTGCCAGTTAAACTCCAGACTGGAATTGTGTCCTTAGGCAGAGCCAGAGACGTACAAATTACTTTAGCAGGCTGGTTTCATCCTCCTGCTATTGTCTACCCGGCCAGGCAAAATGATGTATGCTTAATATAAAGAGATGTGATTCAGAGGGAGACACAGAGAGGGATACAGCAAGTGAGAGACAGACAGATTTAGAATAAATACATACACACATATATATATATATAAATAAGGCAGTTTGGCACAGGTTTGGGTGCTCTGGCCGCACAGCAGAGTGGGGCAGCCAATGCTGAGAGCTTTCTCCCTCCATTTAGCTCTTTGCGTGCACACACAGAGGCTGAACACATGCCTGGGGTGAGGTGGAAAGGGAAAGCACCAGCCTCCCTCTCTGCCTACGCTGCCTAGATGCAGCATTACCAACTGCAAAGCCAGCTCCAGCCTTCCCAGTCATTTGTTCCCATCCTCCTCCTCCAGCTGCTCTGCTTCCCATTATCACCTGTAATGAATACAGCAGCTGTGGGATAAAGAAAAGCCATTTTCCCTTGTAATTATTTGCCCATGTTTCTGTTAAGACTCATTACAGCTCCTTGGATTTGCTCAGTGCTGAGCTGTGCCATGTGCTGGACTCCTGTTCACAGCGCGAGGTACCTGGGGTCCCAGGATGGGCAGGTCCAAGGGAGATTGATCCATTGATCCACCCCACTGCTGGTGGCTACATCCCAAGCTGCCTAAGGGAAATGGCAGCAGGCATGTAGTGAAGAAGGGATGCTAACCCACTAACTGTGGGCATCTGAGGAGGTGGCAATACAAGACATCCAGGGGATACCATTGCTTCACTAGCCCTGAGCAAGAACAGAAACATCCCACTAAAGCCTGAGACCCCTTTGATCCCACAACTTGGAAAGCTTTTAATCAGAGAGAGATCAGCATTGCAATAGCATATCCATTCCAACAAATGCACTCCGCATTAGCTCCCGATCATGGGGATAATTAACCTCTAATTCCTTCCCAATCCCAACTGCAGGGACAGCCACAATGTCCATTCCAGCACAGACAACTCATGAACTGATCGATGAGCTTTGGGTAAGTAAATCATTATTAAATCACTATTGCAACACATTGCATGCATATTACAGTCCATTTTCCAATCCTTTTCCCATAACAATCCACGATTTAAAACATCACCAGAGCCCCTGAACTCTGTTTGTATTATAGCCAAAGGCTTATTATCACAGTTGAGAATTTAGGCCAGTTTCCACTCAAAACCAAGATTGACTTCAACTTCTAGCAAGAGGTTGGCTTCAACTCTCCTACTCTTCAATGCCCAGCATGGGGATGCTTGGAGGGTGGATGCTTCAGGTTTTCCAGCTCATTCCCCCTCCCCAGGCAGTACTACGCTGCTCTCCTCTGCACCTGGGATGCAGCAGGGAAAGGGAAATGGAAAAGGTGGAAAACACCTCTGGGTGAGCATGGTAACACACCACACATGGGGGAAACACTGGTGAGACTGGAGACAACTGAGGACTCACGAGGGCTTGATCTCCTGCCTCCCCCTGAGCCATGCCTCATAGCTGTAAGCACTTTCCTTCTTCATGGTGGATTTGTTCCTCCTAAATGAGCATCTAAACCAGAAACCTAGGCAAATCCCATCCTACAAACCCTCACTGGGGCAGAGCCAGCGCTGCGTGTTGACAGCCCCAGGGTCGTTGCTGCGTGGTCAGGGCTCATTTAGGGCTGAAACCTCACCCCTGCTATTAAAACCGTGGAAAACCTCAGCTATTTCACAGCTTTTCCAAGGAAAGGCAAGTGTTACACAGCAGGCTTGTAAGATAAAGCCTTGCAAATCTCTGGCATGCGGATGTGCTCATATTAAAGCTCCAAGCTGATAATTAAGGACAGGGATTGGTAATTAAAGACAGAGTGGCACAAATCACTGCTTGTCTTTCTGGCTGTAAAGCCTCAACAGAGATCATAGAATCCCAGACTGGTTTGGCTTGGAAGGGACCCTAAAGCTCATCCGGTTGCAACCCCTTGCCATCAGAGCAAGTTTTAGTCACTCATACACCTTAAAAATACTCAACACCCAAAAATGCCTTTACCATTGCTAATGAAAAGGAGATGTTTCCCCACATTCAGGTCTCTATGGACAACAGGGTGCAAGTATGCTGAGCCAGATCTCCAGGCAATATGGTCCTAATCCTATTTGGCCATATAATCCTTCATTCCCCATGTCTGTTTTCCTCCCGTTCTCATTTTTCTCCCCTGTTCTTCTCTTCTCAGACTGTTTTTCACTCAATTGCTTTCCACTAAGGCTACAAATAGCATCTACTACAACAGGAACCAAAACTCTCACGGGTCCACAAGCCAGCACCTGGATACAAATCCTGACTCTGCCAGATTGTGGCTCCTTTTGGATTTTTCACTTCCATACACAAAAATAACAAATATAAAATGCATGACATCACAGCAAACAAGGAGCTCTTTTCGTTCCTATCAGCCTCATCCACAGGTTTCACGCCTCCATGGATCCAGGGTGTCGGAGTTGAGACTTTGCTGAGGATGCAGATGAGGAGAGGATCAGGATCGTTTACTCCCTTATTTTTACCCAGTTCCCTTCATTCAAGCATGTTGCAAGCCACAATGTGCACAATAACACGTGTCTGCACATGAAATACAAGCTACTTAGGATGTCTTGGAGCAGTTTCTCTCCTGCTCTCCAATGCCCATCATAGGGATGATTGGGGCATGGATGCTTCAGGTTTTCCAGCCCATTCCTGCTTCCCAGGCATGATTATGCTGCTCTCCTCTGCAATCAGGATGCAACAGGGAAAGAGCAATGGAAAAGAAGGAAAACACCTCTGGGAGAGCATGAAGCAACCTGGTAACACACCACGCACAGGGGGAACTCACCAGGACTGAGGCTTCCTCTTCATGATGCCTTGGCGTCTCCACTGCGAGTGGGGGCTGAGGTGGTAGGTGAGCTGCCGGCAAAGCTTCTCCATGGCCCCGAGGGAGTCCCCCTCCTGCAAAGACAAGGGAGGACACCAGGTAAGGTGTCTGGAGTGTTATCATCACGCCCACAGGATTCTCTGACCTCAGAGCACTCCCTGCTAGGAGCTGGCAAGCCATAGGGAACCACACTGAAATAGGAAGAGGGAACAAGAATCCCCATTCATTGCTAAGATCCTTCAAGGATGGGGCATTTCACCAAGGGCCACCCCATCCTGCGCCCCTCTGGACATTGCTGCTGGAGAACGAACAAAGGGGTGCACGAGTCCTGCCTGGTTAAGGATGATGAGGTCCTTTCAGGGGATCCACAAGGCAGGGTTGTCACTGCAATTCACGCAGAGCAGCACCGTTACCATTGGATGCTACGCGTTACCTTTCAGCACTGAAGTTGTGCAGAGAGTGATTAAATAAATCAAACTACGCATCCATAACCTTCAAAACTGCTTTACAGAAGAGCAAATACTAAGAGGCTTTGGGAGCTGATGGAAATCTTGGGAACAGAAACTCTCAAAACATAAAAGCTTCAAGGAAAATAGGGATTTTGGTGAACGCTTCTCAATTCTGATAAAACTTTACCAAATCCCCCCAGAGGAGAATGACTTGGAAAACTTAAGACTCTGAAAGTATCCAAGTATTTGATTCTTGAGATTTTGGCTCCTAAAACTAAACCAGAATACAAATACCACTCTCTGCACTGTTCAATCATGTTTCATTTCAAGATCTTTAATATACTGAAGCCAAATATGTCGTCCAATAATGGAAACCACCCATCCTGCTCCACTTCTCTGACTCTCTGAAAAGTCACAAGCAGAGATTAACCTTACCTAAAGGACAATAGTGATAACAAACATCAAGATGTGACAATTTGCGGCTTTATACATCTGCTGTGTCATGAAACACCTTAGAGAAGGCAAAGAAACTAAATAGGAAGCCCTAAAATAAGCCCCGCTGCTGCTTTTCACACACCCTGATTGCTCAGGGTTTTACTGGGTAGGGATGCTGAAAAAAGTGCTGCATCTTCTCCGCCTGGACTCCCAATTGCTGCTGCTTTCACATCCTCCCCTCGAGCTGCAGGCTTCACGCAGCCTGATTTATGCAGCATATTCTCCCACCTCGCCTCCAAGTCAGCAGAGCGGGACCAGCCTTATGAAGACATCATAAATATTGAATTAAGTGAGGAGCAGTGGGGATTTTGACAAATCACCTCTGGGTGTACAGGGGAACAATTCCATCAGGTTTACACAGGGGAAAGGCACCAAACAGCCCAAAAGCAGGGCAGAAAGGGCACATCTGCAGATGGCTGGAGCAGAAATTTCAGTGTAGGACTCATGGTCTTTATCTCCTCTGCTCAATCTATTCTGCAAGATACAAAGCCTTGACAGAAATCAGGGTAGTTTATTCCCAGACCCATCCAGGTGCCTCCACAGAGATTACCATGAATTAAAAGCTGATTTAGTGCAGGGGTGATGCTTGCCCAGCCCCGTCCACGCTAACTGGCAGTGGAGTGACAGCATCGATGCTCACCCGCCTCCATCAGGCGCACAGTGATGGATGATTTCAGCAGCTCAGGTAGAAACTCCAGATCCATGGATACCAGCGGGACACAGTGTATGGAAAACACCGTGTCGGCACCAGCTGGAAACAGCATGAATCAGGAGCCGTTTCACATCAGAGAAAGCATTTGAGAGGCGTACCTCCTGATTCCCAGGAAATACGGGTTTAAGAGCACATTTAAACCCATACTTTTCAACACCTCATTTATCACCACGCTTAACTTGAAAAGAAGATTTCAATCCCACAGATTTCAATGGAATGTCAGCCTATGCTAAACCTCAGGCATACCGAATTCCTCCCTCCTGCTGGTGACCCTGCGGCAAGGAATATCTATTGCTCCAGGCTTGAGGATGGAGGAACCCTGGGAGGCTCAGCCTGTGAAATTGACACAGAAACATAATGAAAGAGGAGGGCTCATTTCATGTTTTTTTCCACTGGGAGGCCTGGAAACACATTGCAGCCATGCTTTAGTTAAACCATTTTGGGAGACAACAGCACAGGCTGCTCCCTTTAACCATGCTCTCCACTTGCTCTCTGCCAGCGACACCTTCCTCGCTGTGTAACCAGCATCCCTAATGCGAGAAGAAAACACCATGAGTTTTTGACACCTACCCTATTTCTAACCATCGTATCCACAGGAAGCTGCCTGATGCCATCAGCTTGCATTGCATCGCATTTTATTTCAGCAAAACATTGCAGCAGCCCCTGAAATAACAGGGCTTGCCCTCAGCGCTGAGGTGTGGATTCCATCCCTGGGATTCCATTCCATTCCTCACTGCATCGTGTGGAAAAACTCCTTTTGAAAAGGAAGCACATTGAGAGCTCCAAGGAAAGATGCAAGAGCAGGATAAAGCATATTTTAACCCTTATCTCACAGCCAGCTCATCCTTCACACGGTCATCCCTGTCAGACCACTCTTTCATCCCTTTGTACTTCAGAAACAAGCTCGACTCACAAGCACTGCAAGTACTGGGCTGCTTCTATTTTGGGGTTTTAAAACATGATTTAGAGAACATAACTCCTTCTGGTCTTGGTACAGTGCGAGGGTATAAGCCAGCCACAAAGGAATGGTCTTTTCCACACTGACCTGTAGATAAATGCCCCAGTTTAGCACTGGGATAAATTAGCAGCCTGTTTCAGAGGCTTCAGAAGATGCTATTTTGGTGCTAGACTCCTTGCTCCTGCACATCTCATTTCCATCACTGCACCTCACCTGCCCATAGGTGAGACACAAACCTCTCTGCTTCCAAGAACCCAAGTTTTAGGTCCCTCCCTGCAATTCCAAGTCTGACCCCAGGGGTAGGGAAGCTGCCCTGGGTTGCCCAAACATGTGCTCAGAAGAAGAGGTGTAGCTGATGCAGTGCCAAAGCCTCATCTTATGGTCTAAACGAAGGCTTTTTTGCTGGTTTTGATCCAGCTCTATCAAGAAATGGCTGAAGATGATGCAAACTTGATGGGATGGAGCCCAAGAGCTTGTTTGAAAACTGAGTCAGCTTAAAAGTCAGCCCAATTCACTTGTGTTGGTACAGGTTTAACCTCGCTGCCCTGACACTGCGAATTGTCTTGAACCAGAATCAAATGGCAGCAGCGATCATTCCTGAAATAACACATATGGATGAATCTCTACCAAAGGCATCACCAGTGATGCCAAGAAAGGCCTGATCCCTCCTAGCATCACATTCACAATGCACACATGTGAAATGCGTGTTTGCTACTCTGGATGATCTGGGAGGAAAACTCCAGAGCATCCCAGGGTTGAGGAGATGGGAAGGACCACACTGAGAGCTCAGCTTTCCCAGCTGCCCAGGAAAAGCCCTATTTTACAAAGCTAGGATATGCCCTTTTCTCTTAGCACTACATTCACAAGCAGCTGATATGTGCTGGTAAGAAGCTGGTGATGAGCCCTCAGCTGAGCTCCCTACAGATCGATCACCTGCACATCTGGAAACACATGTGAAAGCAAAAGCTCTTAGCGCCATGATCCTGTACATGGGATAGCTCCTGTGTCATGCATGCAGCAGAACTGCTTTGAGCATCACACAAATGGGGCGCAAGGCCTCTCTATAAGGAGCAAGACAGCTATAGGGGACTGTCTTTCCATTCATCTTAGCTGTTTAGTTGCAAAGCTTTGAGGAGATGTGGCTCGCAGAGCACCTTTATGCAGCACCCTGGCTTGCAGCAAGACAAAAAGAGTAAGCCCAAGGGGTACAAGCATTAGCTCAGAAAAGCAGTTTTGGGGCAATATCTTGGCTTCTACTCAAGCAAGCCTACTTCTAACTCCACATTAGCAGAGACTCAGAGCAACTCCCTGCCACCAGCCACGATGCTGAGCGTGGGATGGAGGAGGGATGAAGAGAAAGCTGAGAGCAGAGGCTCTGCCCTGCAAAGGGCCCCTTTCCCTGTTGCTCCTCCTCTGTCTTTGCCTACTTCCAGCCCTCTGGAGAAGGAGAGGGCTGCTCGCTGCCAGGATTTGTGAGATTTTAATCCCTTAACAGATTCCAGCTGGGAGAGGGCTTCATGGCACATGCTTCATCTGTGATCCACAGCCCAATGGGACCTGGTTCAACTGGAAAACAAAGGGCAGCGTAAGCTGAGGCTTGTCTGTCCCCAAGCACATGCTGGGGGCCACCAGGGTCATCACCCTGGCTCCAGCCCCTGAGGGAGAGCTCTGGATGAAGGGATGGAGCAACAGCACTTGAAATGGAACTCAGTTAAATCCTAGGGATAAACAAGAGCAGGTAAAGGCAAAGAAACAGGTTCACCCCCTGGTTTCTGCAGGGGGGACCTGTTTTATCCTCACTGATGGTCTTCCTTGCAGTGTAGGAGAGAAACCACTCAGCGTCTATCAGCATCCCAGGATAGACCTTGTTGGTGAAGCATCACCAGCATCTGCACACCACCTTTAACCACAAATGAATGATCCTTGGATGCGTTCCTCACCACTTTGCCAGCGGAGAGGAGAGGTAATTAGAAGCAGAGGGATGACACCATAGGAAAGCAAACATGGAATGAACAGGACCAGGATTTTGATGGGGATAAATAACCACGGCATCACAGCCTGCCCCCCTCTCATCCCCATATGGTGATGCAAGGAGGTAAGATTTGCATCCACAAACCAAAAGCAGCAGCCAGAGAGCTCAGGGAGGACACAACCCATATAAGAGCCTTGTGATAAAGATGTTATTGCAAATTAATTTGTTTTCATTAAGAAATGAATCACCCACTCCTCCTCCAGCAGCAGGATCCCTGTGCAGAGCCCTGGAGTGTTGCACAGTGGCCAAGCATCCTATAAAATAGGCCAATGTTAATGATTAAGGAGCCCTGGTGGGGAATTCCTGCTGCAGCACAGCAGGGGATTGACCCAAATAAGAACAATTAGCCATTGTCTGGGGTGGGAGGAAGTGACAGGTTTTATCTTGTGTTATTATATAGCCCCACATTTCTGTCACTCAGAATCAATCTCCGAAGGAAGTCTCCTATTTGCCCTCTGAAATCATGACTTCGACTTTAAAATCTATTTCCACCCCCTTCCTTTTCTGTTTCTTTTAAAGACTTTTCGAACTTGCAGTATCTCTTTCTGGATGCTGCAGGATTTCTGGTCATTGCTCTGATGCACAATAAGCTCTGTCCTTGCACAAACCATTGCAGCCATCAGGCCACTGCACTCATCCTGGAAGCACCATTCCCCACTTGGTGTGGAGACCCCTCAGCAGAAAGGTTTGTTCTCTATACAGTTCAATTGATGATGATGCTTAAACCACCCTATTTCATACCCAGAAAACACTGAGAATCATAGATTTCTTTCCGAATCCCCCTCCTTGTTTAGTTTGGGTGATGAACTAAGACAATAGGATGATAGTTTGGGCTAGTAAGCAAAAAACAACAGTTCAGAGGGAAAAGAAGTCCATGTTCACAGTGGTAAACAGTTATTTTACAGCTAAAGACAAAAATAAGAAGAGGTGCTCTAGGAAGCCCTAGAACAGATCACAGAATCATAGAATAGTTAGGGTTGGAAAGGACCTTAAGATCACCTAGTTCCAACCCCCCCTGAGCAAATCCCCACTTAACTAAGCCATGCTGACACAGGGATAGACTTAGACAACAAAAGGAAGAGGAAATGTTATCTCAGCACTGTGAATTGCCCCCATGCACAAAGCTTTCACACACCAGGAGATCTCTAACACGTGCCAAAACTGATGGGCCACAAGGGCCTCCTGATACCTTCTAGAAAGGTGTCAGGAGAAGGCACAGGGACACATCTCAAGCAATCACTCAGTGAAAGCCGCATCCATCACCACCAGCACAGAGCAGCCAACCCCCCCCACAACCCAGGTCAACGCAGTAGCTGGGATAAAGCTCTGCCCACCAAAACCTGCAGCAGCCCCAAAATGCCTTTCCCCACCTGCTGGCACCAGAGCAGCATCCTGCTCCCCAGCCTTTAATAGGCACCAAACTGAGGACACCTTCCCTTTGATGCAGTCACGCGGAGCTGAAGTCATCTAATAGCTTTCTGCTCTTCCTTTTTACTTTCCTTTCTTCCTTCTTTCTCCCCTTCCTCCCCCTTGCTTTCAAAGCATGGGGCTAAACTGCAGCCTATTGTTGCATGCAGACATCTGTGCTGCAGCCAGCCCCAGCAAGTTACTGCCAGACTTCCCTTTTGAAGCTCTAATGGAGTTTCTCCAGCAAATTCTCCTTCTCTTGTGAGACGAGGAGTTGAGGAGGTAGGAAAGGCTTTAAATCCACTGTTTTCCTCTCAGTGAAGGCCAAAACATGCCAACACCCAGCACTAAGGTTGGTGTGAGATGATCCCACTGCAGGAGGTTCAGTGGTTGCTCCTATCTACAACCCCAACCAGGTACATACCGGCAACAAACTCCTCTTGTTGGTTGGTCATTGGGCTCCTTGGGCAAGGCATGAGAATACACATGGAAAAAATCCTTGTTGTGCTATAGAGAAGAGCTCAAATTATCATCATAAGGACGGTGCAATTCCCTCTCCATCACTTCAGTCTCCTCTGGGATGAGATCCCAGTGTGTGGGGAATGAGTGATGAGGTGGATGATGCCCAAAGGCAAGCAGATGTGGGCATGGTAGGTGTAAGTGATATATCTTGCCCACACAGAGGAAAATAAAATCCAAACAATGTGACAATATGGCTTTAAATGAGTCCATTTGATATCCCCAATACACTGGTGCAGAAACTCTTCTGTAAAGAAGGTCATTTTGATTCAAATTTGAGGAGGAATGGAACAAACTCAGTAAAGGCCATGAGGATGAGGTTGTTCCCAGCAGGATCCACTATAACTGAGCTCATCCACTTGATCTTTCCTGACTTTGCCCAGGTACGCAGCCACGTGGCCAAACACCTCCTATGCCTCAACCTGCTCAAGGTTAGGGCCGAGCACTCACTGGCAGCAGAGACTCCGCAATGGCTTTTGGAATGGGAGGATGTGCTCCAGAATTAACTCGCTTTCTGAAATGGCCAAGAAGCCACCAGCTGGTCCTGGAAGAGAGTGAAGGTCTCTCATATGAGAAGCAGCATTTGGCTTCTTACAGGAAAAATGCATTTCTTTGGCATGGGAAATGCACATTTGGGCTTGGTGACCCCTCTCTCAGCATGACTCCAGTAGTGAGCTCCCTGCAGAGTCCTTCCCAAGCTCTGCTTACGTCCTCTCTCCAGCCATCCACGTAGCAGCGAGAGGCTTGAAAAGGCAGCAAAACTGAACCAGCTCCTGATTTCCCACTGCAGAAGGGCACTCAGTGGTGGAGCTGGGTCTATGGGGTGCAGGATTTGGGTCATGGACCTGGGAACAGCCAGCAAGACCCTTGCAGAGCTGTCAAATAACCATGTAGAGCTGGCTCCCTTTCCTGGGGGCTCTTTGCCAAGAGAAGAGCATCTCCACCTTGGATAAAGCTCTCATTTCTGTTCTGCAGGGTTGTATATTACAAGGAGCACTGTGGGTCCACAGGAACTCAATAGACAGACAAAGGCCAGCATTAAATAAGGTTCTATCTTATTTCAAGTCACCTAATAGAGGGATGTTTTCATCTAAAACTATCTCAAATATTAGGAAGTGGTTTGTGGGAAATTCTACTGAGAGTATGGTAAAAGATACACAGAAATAGAAATGGACATAGATGCTGCACAGAAACAAAGCAAACCAAGCAAACAGCTCCAGATGTCTGGATAAGGAATGTTCATACTGGAAATGCTACTCCATTCCCTATAGTTTGCTAGGATATAAGCTTCACCATCAACAATCCCCTCTGAAAGAAAAGTATAGGTAAAAGCAGCTGCTTAAAGCCGCACAAATAAAAGGCAAAGAGAGGAGCAAAAGGACCAGTCTTCTATCAAGCAATAAATCATACTTTGGTAAAAGCCTATCAGAAAGCAAAACTTCTCATGCAGCAGCAACCCTTTTGCACAGAATGGAGCATTTTGGGGACCTTGCAAGAACTGAGAAGAGGAAAACTCATCCCATTACATGCCAAACCCCAAACCCAGCAACCAAACCATCCAGTGCAATTCCAAACCCCACACCCAAGCCTGCAGTGATCAGGCCAGGTATGCAGAGACAGGAATGACAGCCCCAGCATGCCCCAAAACTGGAAGTGCTTTTACAGAAGCCTAATTGCAGGTTGTGGCCACAATTAGCTGCAAGCCCCAGGCTGAGAGCACGTACCTTAAGCAGCATTTCTGGTCTTCACCACCTTATTGGAGAAGCGTGAAGTGCTAGCAGGAGCAGTGGCTGAAGGTGTACCTTAGCAGACGGCAGGTACTCAGTGCCAGGGCTCTCAGCACCAGCTCTGGCTCCAAGCGTGGTGTAATTAACATTTTGAGGAGCCCTGGTTGACAGCAGCATAAAACTCAATGAGGGAGAATGTCTGCAACTGGTGCAAACTCTAAGTTGGCCTCAACCTGGGGATGCCTGGGCAGGAGGTGCCCACAGGGATAATAAGCAGGCTCTCCAGCACAGTGCAACTGCCTGAGCCATTGCTTCTCACCATGCTGACTGCAGCTGGTCTCCAGAAGGTCCCATTAACTCCTTGGTCCAAAAGGAGCAACTGGCTTTGATCAAATTAACCCAATATTCAGCCACTGAGGGTAGCACATGCATGAAATCCATGACTAAAAAACCCCAAATCCTCTGCTTTCAGGCAGATCTACCAATGGTGCAAGCCCTCTCCCCAATGTGGCCTAAGCCACAAAGGCACAAGATCACCACATCTAGCCATCACATGCTGGTTGCAGATATGGAAGTCGATGCTGACATCCTTAAGATCAGCAAGAGACTGAGCACCAACAAGGTCAATTCCTTTGCTTTCAGTACAGGATTTGCTCCTGTTAAACCCCTACAAAAACCAAACCAGCCCTGGACAACACAAAGCCAAGCCTGGGAAACACATGGCTGAAGACATCCACATTGGTCACCCCAACACAGTATTGAGTGCTCACCTCTGGCGATCACAGACTACCAAGGACCCCCAGCAATGAAACCCTGCCTTGAATGAGACCAAATGAGGAGCTGGGGAAGCTGCAGCAGGAGCAGAACATGGAAAAAGGACATTTGTAGAAACAAAGAAAAGAAACGGATACCAATTCTGCAGCTCAGCCCTGCTACACACAGCACTCAGCATCCGCTTTGACGAGAGGCCAAAGTGCGATGCATTAGATTCAGTGTTGACACACCAAAATGAAAAGCAATGTACAATAGGGCTTATCAAGAGAGCCAGAAGCACGAGATGAATGGGATCACAGCAACTCAGGAAGTTATTCAAAAGGATCCTGGAGTAATATTACACTTGGACTTCAGAGAAGCAATTAAAGGCAGCAATAAAATGCAACGTGATGGATGGCCTGAAAGGGAACGTGTAAGATAAAGGGGAATTGCAAAGAAAGAATAGAAACCTCTTGAGTGAGAGCTACTGGAGGATACCCAGAACAGCAGAGCACAAAACGAGCAGCAGTCAAAACACCATGGGGAACCTGCATGCTGCTTTGCACCCAGTAGCTGCATCACCCCATGCTGTGATGCCTAATGGCATTGATTGCAGCCTCAGTTGAGACATGCACAGTAGAAGTGTGACTTTGGAGGAGGCTTTTGAGCACCAACACATGCTCCTGACACATACAGCAAGATCCTCAGCCAAATACACTGGACCCACTCTGCACTGTAAACAAAATCACTAACAGGAAAGCTATTTAGATGCCACTGTTCATTCTTTGAAGGGTCACAGGACCATCATTTTAATGACAAATGCATCTGCAGCCTTCTGACACAGGGAGTTACCACAAAGCAAAGCAAGCAGCTCCAGAAGAGTCATTCATTCCCCTGGAACTGGTTAATCATTATAGCTGCTGTGGAATAGCAGAGACAGGAAAACACCTGAGGTGCTGCACTGACTGGACTGCAAATGGGAAAAGAGGTCGGAGGTGCCAAGAGCTAACACCTGCTGAAGTCAATGTATTCAGTGGGTGATGGCACTTGCCTTCCTCCTACACACAAGGACAGGGCAGATTGATTTTGGAGCCTTGGGGACACAGAACCCCAGAGAGGTTCAGCCACTTTCCATCAAGTCACTGCCATGGTCCAAAAGCAGTCAGCATCATCCCTCACCTACAGACCTGATGTCTGTGCTCACCCACTTGGCCTCAGGCTCTCAGCCCCTTCTTGGGGTGATGCACACAGGATGCAGATGCATGCTGCAGAGAGAGGGGTGCACAGAGCTTGGCATGGTTTTCATGATACCTCCCACTATCCTGCTGGAGCAAACATGGCTCTTCATCCAGAGCCTGCCCTAACCACTCTCTGCAGGAGCCAGCATTTCCCAGGGGGCATCTCATTTAGAACTGCAGGTCTGAGCCCAGCACCTGCCTTTGCTGCTAAATGCAGGAACCCCTTGATGTTCTTTGTACCCTTCTCCTCCCCAGAGTTAAACCAGAAGCAGATTTGATTATTTATGTCCCAGATGTAGGATATCACATAGAGATTTTCCCAGCCCTATGGAGCCTGTCTCAGCTGCACTGCACCAGATCCCATGGGAAGCAAACCCCAGCCCAATCTGTTCCTGCAGTTGGAGGAGAGCAGGAGCATCCCCAGGATACCGCTGCAATTATTTATGTCATTCCATGGGGGCTTTCAGCCCATGACGTGCACAGGGGCCTGGGAAGGGGCGGCAGTGACCCCCTGGCATCAGTCCCTGCTGCTCCCTGCTGCAGGTGGGCACAGAAACATGAATCCCAAGGCAAGGGCATAACCCCTAGGGCAATACTACCTTCAGCGCATTAATCACTGTCAGGCCCTCATGGGCACCAAGTGAACGGGTATACCTGCTTCTTGCAGACAGCAGCTGAGATTGAATCATGGCATCTATTACAGCCACTTTCACCCATCCTGACAAAGGGTGAGTGGGACTTTTCTGCCTAAACCAAGTCAGATGTGATCATAATCCATGACTGGGCAATTCCTCAGTCATCAATCAATAGATAGGAAACCCCTCCTCATTAAAACCCTCAAACTCTCCTTATTAAGCCATTCATTTCTGCAAATCCACCTAGCCAGCAGATCATTTGCTTGCTTAGTATTCACATGCTTGTGAGTTAGGTTAGAAATAGGTATTAAAATACCCATCCAAGTGCCCAAATCCCCCAGTCCTCCCCTCCAGCTATGCTGTACGAGAGGTCCCCACCACACACTTTTCAGTGCTCCAGGTAAATAACTAATGCTCCCACCAGGAGGCAGGAATCAATACACTTCCTTCCTTTGCAGTAAATTACTTTCTGATTAAAAGCTAAATGAGCTGAACTCAAACGTCAATTACCATCAGAAAACATCAATAAAAGAAGTTGTTATTGTTTAATGAGGTACCTGTTTCTTCACTCATCATTTCCCTCAAGGACACTTAGTGGAGAGGCTGCAGGTGAAGTGTGCGGCAGGATGGACAGTGCCGGATGCTCGCCTCATGGGATGGGGATGGAAACCTGCCTTTGCACCAGTGTTTCTGTGCAATGACACACAACTGAACTATTGCTTGTACTGACTTGAGGGCCTAAGGAAGAGGCAGGTAAGATCTGACTTAACCACAGGAGATGGCATAGACGGGCAAGTATGAAGTGAGGAAAGAATGATTTGCCAGTAATGGTCCCATCACAACCCATCTAAACCTCACTGGTATTACCTTTTAGGCTTAACACTTAAAAGCCCTGCAAAGTGCAATTTCCCCTTGTTTCCAAGGTGCTCTGCGCAGCTTTAGCTCACACAGGGGCTTTAGAGAACATCTCTCTTGGTAAGGAAAAGATGAGCAGAAGGCACGACACGTTAAGGTAGGAAAGAACCAGAGTTGTCATTAGTGGGGTCTGAGCTTCGCAGCCTGTTTCATACTGCAGGATAACATATTGCAGATGTCTTAAATAGCCATCAGGAATTATTTTCACACTTGGAATAAGACCAGCAAAAAAAAGCCATTAATACAGAATACAGCACTGACTTACTTGATACAGAATTGACTTGGTTGAATCCCCATCACCCCCTTTGCTTTTATATCAGGTATTTAAGGTTTTAGAGGGTTATCATTCCTAAATCAGCTTCCTTTTATGCTGTTTTTTACAGCAAAGAACACAGAATACTTAGTGCTCTCCTAGCACTTTGCATTCAGAACCTGAGAGCTTTGCAAGATGTGCAAGGAAAATGCACCTTGCACATCTAATAGCAAAAGGGAAAGGTTAAGAAACCTGCTGAGGCTGATAAGCTCACCCAACAGACTGTGCCTGAGCATCCCTCAATGTGCCATCGCCTCATACCCATCATTTCACAGCTGTAAAAATGAGCATGATGTCAGAAACTTGGAATGATAATGTGAATTCAAGATCAAATAACAACACGTACAGCGGAAGAGATGGATTATGGGCTTGGTTTGGGGATAGAGGCACCGAGCCGGTGCTCACAGTGTCCTGATTATAGTCACTCTGTATAAACTGAATTTATTAATCCAGTTTTAGCTATGTCACAGCACACAGGGTAGTAAATAAGAGGGGAAATTTGTTCATTTTAGCCTCAATGCAGCTCCCTCTTAAAAATGCAGGCCATAAAAGACTCCATCATCATCTGTAAGTGAAATCCTCATAGCAGAGGCCTGAAGGAAAGGCTAGAAATTGATTATTTCATCCAGGTCACAGTAACCACTTTTCCTTTCCCTGCTTTCTTGTTTTCACGGGTGACAATTCATGTAATCAAACCCACAGTGCAAACCTGATCAATTTAGAACTCATACAGAAGACATCTGAGCCAGGCTTGTGGCTAAGCAGCTATTTCTCAAATGACACAGCAGCAAACAAGAAAACAGATCTCCATTCGATCCAGAGCTAAATCCATTTTACTTCCAGCCCCAGTAAATCACTGCTCCAGCTACATCAACTGCAGAGAAGAGTTTTTAACGCTTTCCTTAGCACACTGCTGTCACCATATAGCTTGAAACACTACAAACCTTGGTGGGGAAGCTGAGGACAACATTACCTAAAGTGTTCGTCCATATCTAACCACCGGGATCCCATCTTTCGCCCATCTTCTTAGTGAAGCTGCAGCCTAATAGGTGCAGGCACCAATAGAAGAATGGCCAGGTAAAGCTGGACTTTGGGACAGAGTTTTGCTAGGCTGCTTTGCTAGCCCTTCTATGATCACCAGAAAAAGCTTTCCCTCACAGAAAGCAGCAGGATGGGGACCAGCAAAGCCAAATTCTCACTGTATATTTACCCTGGGCAGCCTTCGGGCGGGAGGCACTTCCATAGTACATTCCCAGGAGAGTAAGAGCTGGTGCAACCAAACACCCTGAGGTTACAAGGGAAAAAAAGCCACCTTTGCTGAAGGCTTCACTTTCTTGTCTTCCCTGGCTCTGCTCAGCACTTATCCCAAGTTCAAGTCCTCAAACTGGAGGAAAACCTGACTCACTCCCTCTCACAGTCATCAGTCATCCATACATGTGGCTTTGGTCTGTGGAAAAGGAACCCAGTTTAATTTTCCAGTGGTTTATGGCCAGATATTCCTGCTGTCAGAGAGAGCTGCGAATTTTTTATGGGGGCCCTTTGCTCCTTACACGTTTGTGTTTTCAGCTCCTTTGCCTGGAACCACCCCCACTGGAAACCTGAGCAGCTGCAGCAAGGATACAGGGCATCAGGGCAGCTCTACCCCACGCCATTCGGCTTTGGTACAGCTTGTGTTCCCTTTCCCCATTCACTGGACAGACAGACATCACCCTGGGGATTGACAGCACCAGCAGCACCAACCGCTGTGCCTGGAGCTGAGCTAGTTTCCAAGGAGCCTGCCTGGAACCTTTCCATGTGGCACGGGCTGGAGAGAGGCAGGATGATAAAACACTGCCCAAGGTCATGGCCATGGGGAAGAAAACACTTGTTCAAATGTCTCTGATCCTGTGCAAACACCCCCTTGGACTGGTGCTGGAAAACTTGCTGCACAGTCTGAGGTTCCTGGAGAGCAAAACTGCCTTTTCTAACAAGTCCTGGGGTAATGGTCGGATTTGATGATCATAAAGGTCGTTTCCAACTGAGCTGATGCTGTGATTCTATAATAAGCCCCAAAGGTTTGCAATAGCTGCACAAAGCCGTAAGTACAGAGCTCAGTATCTATGGCCACCGCTCAACACAACACTCATATGCGATGGCAGCATTTACTCAACCTGAAAGCTTCCCCACCAGACAGCAACCCAGCAAGCCTCAGAGCAGGGCTGGGTGCTTGCGCCCTTATAGCTCCATTGGTGTTTCTGGAGATGCCACATGGTGATGCCATGGGCTCACCCCAGCCCCCTGAGGAAGGGATACTCGAGACATGGGTTTGGCTGAGCTGCGCTGTTCATTTGGGATGGGTCCAAATCCAGACCCTGACTTCCAAGTGATCTGGAAAAGAGTTTTCACTTGGCACCTTTAGCCAAAGTCACCTAACACAAGCGCTGGGAAGGCTGGGATCTCAGCAGGGTCTGGAGAGATGCGATCCAGCCTTCGCACATCATACTCTGAAAGCTCACCCAAACAATTCCCACTCAGTCAAAACACTTCAGGCTCCTCCAGCACAAGCTGGAGCTGTTGCCTTGCTGCTGGCTTGAATTTGCTCGCTGGAAGAAGCATTCCCTGAGCTGTGAGAGCCCAGGCCAGCTTTTTCCTGGCCACACAGCCCAGGATGTGTTTGCCCAGAGCTCGGAAAAACAATTCAACTTTAATTTTAGCTCAGAGAAGAGACCAAGGGGTCACCTTTAAGCTGAGGGTGGTATAAATAGAGACTAATGGAAAAAGCAACGTACAGAGAGTCAGGGAAGTGCTCTCCCAGGAGGGAGGAGGAAAGCAAGACCCCATAACCCTGAGCAGACACATATTTAATGGAGCAGGTTAAGAGGGACCAGGGTCAGCCTCATCCATTCCACTTCCATATGGATGTGGGCAAGTTCACAGCTGCCTCCATCTCCCTATCTATGTACATTCATGCCACAGGATGCAGTGCATACCTTTAGCAGGCAGAGCAGGGACTGGAGCACATCCTATGTGAAGACAGGCCGAGAACATTGTTCAGCCTGGGGAAGAAAAGCTGCCCGGAGACCTCAGAGCAGTTTCCAGTGTCTGAAGAGGGCTATATAGGGAAGGAGGCTACATCCCTCTTCATCAGGGACTGCAGTGATAGGACAAGGGGTGATGGATTCAAACTGAAACAGAAGAGATTTCGGTTGGATATAAGGAAGAAATTCTTCCCTGTGAAAGTGGTGAGGCCCTGGAACAGGCTGACCAAGGGAGATGCAAATGCTCCATCCCTGGCAGTGTTCAAGGCCAGGCTGGACAGGGCTTGGAGCTGTCCTAGTGGAAGGCATCCCTGCCTGTGGCAGGGGGTTGGAACTGGATGAGCTTTAAGGTCCTTTTCAACCCAAACCATCCTGTGACCCTATGATTCAGTATTAGCAGTTTGCATCTCCATGCTTACACGGGCATGAGCTCCTTCACAGCATTCAGTGCCAGCAGAAACGTGTGGGGAGACGTGCAAAAGCAGGTACCAGGCAGCGGAGCAGCTCCAGGTTGTTTTTATGGGGAGAAGATCACACACTTCGCTGTGGCTCACCATGAGTCTTCCCAGGGCAAAACGTGGAGGAGAAACCAGCTTAGCCAACGACACTTTGGAAAGGGGCAACCTCAGAAGGGGAACGGGGCCTCTGTCTGGACATGTGCCCGTCAAAATAGGTTGCTCCAGTTTCTCATCTCATTGCCCCATGGGGAAGGAGAAAAAGGGATCTTATTCTCCATAAGAAAAGGGATAGGGATATAGGAGTATCCTTGTGCAGGTTTGGCTATGCAACACTGTGTCTGTATCGTGAGCTCACATTGTAGGACATGGGACATCCATCCTTGGGCTGGAGATGGGGATTTGGGTCCCTGATGTCCCCAGGCCATGTCCGCACACTGCTGCACTCATTCTACCCTTCCCAACACAGTGTAGAGAGTTTTATGAAGCACTTCCAGAGCCTGTTCCGCATCACAGACCAGGCTGATGCACTCTGAGCATCACTGTGGCTTTTCCTCTGCAAAATCCAGGGAAAAAGCAATTTCCCCCATTTTTAAATACTGTTGGAGGCTATTATTGAGGAAAACATCCACAGGAAGCAGCAGTGAATAACTCAATCCCTTCATACACTCTCACAGGAAATTAAAGAGCCATTATTAGCAGTAAGCACAGCAGAGCAATGCCTGCAGGTCCCAGCATGGACTGGATGGAGCTCTACTCCATCACACCAGTCACATCACACCTATGGATGGTCCCTTCCCAAAAAAAGCTTTAAAATGCCATGTGCAAGTCAAAAGGAGGCAAGAGATGGGTAAAAGCCTTGCAGCTCAGCAGCCGAGACTAGAACAGATGAGTGAGCTCTGGGTTTGCTGTCTCCAGGAGGGAAAAACAAACATCACACAAGGGCAAGGAACTGACTTTATCCTTGTGAAGCACAAAGTGTTCCCTATGGGATAGGGTCTTTAACACAGAAACACAGCATAGCAAAAAGCAGGAATAATGTACAAGGCAAAGTGCTAACACCCAAAGTACTAACTTGGCCATGCTGGAAACCCTGATGTGGTGCTATCAAACCATGATCTCTGAGCAGGTCCTCTTGGTCCAAAGACACACAAGCACAGCAGTAACCAGGAGGCTTTTTCCCTGGCACTCAAGGAGAAGCTTCATGCTCCCAATAGAGTGGTTTTCCAAGCCAGCACAGTTCTGGAGGTGTGATGAGACCAAGGTACTCACCGGTTTGGGGCAGTGGATGTATCTAGCGAGGCTGATGATCAAGTCATGAGTGATAGGATCCACCAGGTTTCGAAAGCTGGCATATCGATAGAGAACATCGTCCAGAGAGGTCGACTCCATTCCTAAGTCCTATGGAAAACAGGGTAAAAGAGCAATATTACATGTGCATAGAGAGGAAACACTGAGCCTAAAATTGCAGCAATGGAAATAGGAGGATAAACGATGGAGGGATTTGGGAAGAGCAAAGTGCTGGACTAGATTGCCTGGGGAAAGGGTGGAAACTCTGCTGTTAGAGATCGGATAAGGATGTGTCAGGAACAGTTCAGATCAAGCTGATCCTGCTCTAGGGATGGATCAGACCTCCTGAGGCCCCCTCCAAGACTATTTCCAATGACTTGCAATCCTTAGTCAGGAAGACTGCTTTTTGCAGGAGATACCCAAAGGAAACTCCATCTCTTTCAGGGAGAGAAACACCTCTCCTACCTAACAGCAGCGCGGATGTTACCTTCTCAATTTGGTAGAGCTCAACATTGGAATTAAGCAAACATCAATTGAGAGCTGGGTTTGGTACATGATCATATGGCATCACTAGCAAACACCATGTGAAGGAGCCAGTTCTAAGGCTTGGTAGGAACAACCCTGCACACACAGCTCTCAACACACTGGGATCATGGAGGATCAACCCAAGCTCAGCAGCTTACCACTTCTCTTTAAGCATCTCAAAACCATGCCAATATTCTCTTAAGCTACAATTAAAACACAGAGCCAATAGATCAGGGAATTTCTGCTCCTCTCTCCTGGGAGAACTTATGTTTTTCACATGAAGCATTCCCTCCTCCCTCCTGGCACACATCCTTCTATGCGCAGATGTCTTTCTCAGCTGCTCCCTAATCTCCCTGCCGCACCAGCATTGTCTCTTTTCCACCACATGTCATATTTTCAAGCCACTCAAGGCTGAACCTTGGCCGAGGCAAAGTGATGAGCTCATCTGCAGTTTAATAACTTCACACCAGCTCGCGCTGTCAGCAGCAAATCACCAATCACTGCCTTCGGAGTAAACGCCCAGCATCTGGCTCCAGTCACTTGGGGTTTTTCAGCACGTTCCCTTTTCCTGGGAGAGCTTTACCTGGACAACAAGGACCATTTGCAAATAGGAAGGGTACAAGGGTTTAAAATGATGGTATTTATGAGCCGTGGCTTTCCTGGTGTAGGCCGGAAAGGTGTTTTCCCATGGTGCACCCAAACCCCTGCAGCAGGCTGAGAGGACATTTCAGAGCAGCATATTCAAAGGCAAATTTACCCGGGTGAGGAAGCCGTTGCTAATGCCCAGCAGGATTTGGGATTAACAACACAAAACAAGCACAGAAAGGAACGTAGAAGCGACTGAGCACAACCCAAAGGCTGTCAGTGGATCAAAAAGCTGCCAGCCTTAGGCAGCTCCCTTCAACTTGAGCTGATCCTGTCTTAACACACTGTGCCTCTCACTGAGCACATCAGCTAAAGCCTTGCTTTGCCAGGCAAGATTAAGGAGTAGGAAGGGTTCATCACTTTGGGGCTGAACAGAAAAGCAGAGTCTCATTCAACTCCTTTTGCTGCACATCCTCCCTGCTGTCACCAGTGACCTTCCTGCAATCTATCCCATTTGTTTCCAGCTTTAAGAGGCTGAGAGAAGGCCAAACCACTTGGCAGTCCTTGGGGATGGCTTACCCACTGGAAGCAAAGCTTCTTTTACAGCACTTCATTACCTTGTGGGTTACAAGCACCAACTGCGATTTGAAGCATTAATATACTCTAAGTATGGTCATCTCTCTTGCCACCAGCTAGTTGCCTTCAGCCTTCACAGGAGGAGGCTTCTGCAAAGGCAGCAATGCAAAGCTATTTGATTAAAAAAAACTAAAC
Organism: Psittacus erithacus; assembly: GCA_009867235.2. NCBI lineage: Eukaryota > Metazoa > Chordata > Aves > Psittaciformes > Psittacidae > Psittacus > Psittacus erithacus. The sequence goes on from WYDI02042619.1 coordinate 40,949, forward strand.
AAAACATACACAAAAAAACCCAAACAACAAAAAGAATAGTGAAGGAATTAGAAGTTTAAATTGGAGAATTCCAGCAGTAAAACGTAAAGCCTTCTTCCATGGCAGCCAGCGAATGAAACTTCCCAGCCACAGCCAGGAAAGGCGTAAGAGAACATCAAACCAGATGAAAGCTCAGGTATGGTCAAGCCCTGCTGCCCTGCAGAGTTGATGCTGTGCTAGATGCTTTCTTCAGCCTGGGTCCTTTCTGCAAACAACAATCACAGAAACAGCCCTTCCAGCCATAAACCAGCCCAAACTAAGAGCTCAGCATTGACTTCCCCAACACACTACCCACGCAATGCCATTTTCCCAGTCTGAAGGGAAAAATCAGTGCAAGCAAGGCATTTGGGAGCTGTACCCCAGCTTATCCTTCCTTACTGCCAGATAAAGCAACCTGTTACTCTCCTTCTGCTGCCTGTTCAACTGCACCACAACGTCTAACAGCTGAGCAATCAGCTCTCAAAGCTCCAGGTTGGGTTTCCATGAGGTACAGCATGGTGTAATACTCCCCTAAGCCACAAGGAGCCATAAACAACACAAATCGAACCCATTTTCACCTATTAAACTATTCCTTGCTGTAAATTGAATTGCAATTAGAGGAAAATCCAGCAGGTCCACGTGAAGCCATACAAGGAAGCAGGTTATGCTGTTGCTGCTTTCATTAACAGGGAGCGAAGGCAGATATTATAGCTGCCCAAATGAGGTTACTGCGTAAAATGCCACCCCAAGCTCCTGCAGTCATCACTGCTCATAAATATCCTTATAGCTGCTATTTTGGCCAGCACCTCCTCCAAATCTGCTTCTTATCTCTACTAATAACCAGGGCAGTGCAATGAATTTCCAAGCAGAGAGGTTGGTGTAATAAACCATGACGGAAGAGGAGCATTAATATTGTTTGCAATCAATCATCTGCAGCAACGTATCTGGGAACAATGATTTCACGAGGTGAGCATTAGCAACGTGGTGGGTAAGGGCAGATCAGGGGGCCAAGCACATGAGATGTGACTCAAGTACAGTGTGGGTTGCTCAAAGGCTGTTTTTCTTGATGGAGGACATGTTTAGCTGCTCAATCCCCCAGGCCTTGTGAAGCCTGCCCTTGAAAACAAGCAAACAAAGTCTTTCTTGCCTTTGATCTTTAGGATGACTGACTCCATCGCAAATCTTCTGCTGTCCGGTTGACTTATGAGGTCAGTAAGACACCATGAAACTTAGTATTTATGGGGTTCCCAGCTGCAATTGGATTCTATACTTCTACGGCTGGCCACAGTGCCTAGAAGCAGCCTTTCCCTGTTTTGCACATAAGCCCTCCAGCATCTGCTTCACAGCTAATAAATTTGGTGCTGCTTTACTTTCCTCTAAGACAGGACCAAGCAACGTGGAAGCACATTGCTGGAAAGATTATCTGCGTGATGCACTTCTTGCAGCCCAACAGCTCTGGTCATCTGTGCATACCCCCTACAAACAATCCATTTATACATTGCAATCAGGGGTTTTATCAGGCTATAAACAGCTTAATTCCTAACTGGGTGTCTTAAGGAAACAAGGCTAAAATAGTCACCCAGTTCATTCATCTCCTTCTCCTTCTCCTCTTCCCCTTTTTAACACAGGAACCAATTTAACGGGTTGAGAGAGGAGTAAAACATCTGAAAGTGATGAACCTAATGGTGTTTCAACAGGTTTTGGGTCAAAAAAGAGCTCAACAATGCAAAGATGGCCAAGTTTGCACCTTTGGAGAGGGAAGGCAGCACTTAGCATCCACCCATGGTTCGGCTGTGACTGGACAGCCAGTGGTGGGATCAATACATCTGGATGGAGCATCACAGAAGACACCCTGGGAACCTTCAAACAAACCAACAATTGCTACTGCAAATTCCCACATCTAATCCACTAGCCTGGCACAAAACTGGAGCTTAAATATGTGGGATATTTTCTGTTTAGCAGAGTTAATACTGGTTTGGAACCAACAATTGCACATTCAAGCCTGAAGTGAGGGTACAGTTACAGAAGATCCAATGTTTCAAGGAAGGAGTAAACATTTCCTTGGCAGATTGACTCAAATAATAAATGGTGGCAGCTTGGACCCCCTCCAGGAGGCTGGAATTATAGAAACTTGGAGAGGCAGATTAATGGGCAGGGATATGATGCCACCATCCAGACAATAAACAACTGCAACTAAGAGATTTGCAGTAGAAGGCACTGTGTTAGTTTGAAACTGCAAGGCAAATGCAATTGCCTCAACTTGAGCTTGGCCAGACCACAGCTAACAGGCTTCTTCAGGAAGTGCCTGTGGATATGTAATGAGAATAGACTCGGCTACCCATCCCATCTTGATTCAGTGGGATCCCAGTATGGAAGAAGCTTGGAAACACTATCAGGGGACTGTGACTCCAGGATTTGCTTTGAACAATTCAATTTAGATCCATCACAGCCTTTAACACAAGCTCACAAAGTATTATTCACACATCCCTTCTAAACCAGCAGGACCTGCCTGTATCTTGGTCTCCCATCCAAGCCAGGCTATGTACCAGCCCCAGCCTTGACTGCTCTGTGCTGACAGCTGCCAGCTCCTAACTGCATCCCTTCACCCTGTCACCCCGCATGCAAAAAGTATTTCATTTCCCTTGCAGAAGTCCAAGATCTCTGTTGGAAAGCATACCTACAGGGCAGGATACATCTCATCTCCTGTCAGGTAAGGATCCAGACTTGTCACCTAAGTTCAGTCTACTGTCAATTCAGACAGAGACGATGATTCATCCTATTCTAAAGGCAGCTGAGCTGAGTCAGTCTCTGGCTGGGGCTGTCTCTATCAGTTATCAGCCAAGAAAAGCCCCTCTAATTAGTTTATCCTAGACATTTCATGTTTAGGCCACTGGAGCAGGAAAATCCCACTGTCCTCGCCTTTGTTTTCCAGCACAGCAAGCGCAGAGCTCTGCATGGCTTTTGAACCCACTCTTCCAGCCGAAGAACAGCCCCATCTGTTCTGCAGCTGATAACCCATCAATGCTAGTCACATTCTGCAGTTCTGCTTTAGGCCCCCCCACTGTTTTGTTGGAGGTAGTCAAGAGCTCAAACAACTCTTGTCCTTGGAAGGTGATAGGAGATTACTTATGGGCATTGAATACCTTTATGGATGCATACAGATACTGTACTGTGTTGTGCTCACAAGCACTGAATACACACATCTTTATATCAAGTATTTATACGAGCAAAGGGAAAAAAGGCAGAACCAAGATCCTTGCAGGAAAGAGGAAAAGACTTCCAAGTAGAAGACAACACTGTCAGATGGGGAGGAATCACTCCTCTTCATAATTTCCACTGCCTGTTGGAGACCGCTCCCCTGTCTGGGCACACAGGCAGTGAATGATTCCCAATACAAACCCTGCATTCACAAACACCTTCCCCTGTTTGAAATTACAGCCGAGTCTCCACACACACACGCTGCAATTGATGGGTGTCCTTAGAGCAACATCGAGTCCACAAGCACTTCGTTCAAACTGCTTCTTATCCCCCACCTGCATGCAGTGCGTTTCATTAACGGCAATGAGCCAAACAGCCTTGCTTTACACATCCCTGCAAACACCTCTGCTAAATGGATGTGTTAAGAAGGGAATCCAACAATTTTGATGCATGCGGTACACCCTGCATGGCAGCAGATGGATGGACAACCACCATCAGGGTTACCTAGCTGAGCCTCAAGGAGCACACTGGGAGAAGCTGGATTTTTCCTAGACCTGAAGTTTGGTTGACGTATTGGACAATCAAGATAAGCTTGCAGGAAAGGCAGCATTCCCTGGTCCTGCACTGGGGACCCTCTTCTCTAACAGAACGAATGAGAGCATAGGAGTCCTTCCTTCTTTTTCCCTCCTCCAACCCAGCCCTCACTTCACAGATTAACACAATACAGCCTGGCTCTGGCGTTAATCCTGTTGGACCAGCTTCTGGTTAGTGGGAAAGCAGGATTTATTGTCCTGGCCCACTTCAGCCCCAGCTCCTGTTTCCAGCAGCTGCCACCATAAGAGATTCCAGGAGGAAGTCAGAGCGGGTCTCCTGATGTACAAGGGCACAGTCCTGCCCTCTCTGAGCATGGTGTGATCAGCTGTTCCTAGGCGATCCCAATACAGAAGGAATTGCAAATCACAGTTGAAAAGTCACATTTGCTTTTTCTGCCTATTCAAAACGCTGCTTTTTGAAGGTGTCCCCTCCTCTCCCCAGCCAGGATTTGCTGCTACAACCTAACTGTGGGAAAACAAACTTGATAATTTCAGGGATCAATCAGGGCTGGGTTATCAGTGCTGCCAAAACCACCAGCATGGGGTTTACCTCCTCCTATCTGATACGGGGGTTTTGTTTTGATGTCCAGTTCTGCCAAACATCGAGCACACAGCCAGCCATGTCCTGCATCATCTCCAAGCACTGAAATTCCCAGACACATCACGCTGATCCTGCAGCATCAGTAATGATGTCACTGTATCACCAGGAAGCCTCCTAGACAACTCCCCCCCACCTCCACTGCTCCAAAGAAATCAATCCGTTCCTGCACATACAAGAGCCTGCAATCCAATAACTGCTACCTAAAACCTGGTTTCACTTCCAGGCCCTGGGCTGATTATTACTGCATTAGCCATGGAGGGATGTATTGTTACTGCCCAGTGAATGTTAAGCTCTACTTCAAAGGGACTAAATTTAGGTGGTGGGAGAGCGTACAAATGCTTTGACAATAGCTTTGGGATTCTTCAAAGCTGATGGGTGCTAGAATAAACCCCAAGATCTTATTGATACAAGTGTTAGTGAAACTAAGCACTACTGATCCCTCAACACAGCCCTTTTCCAGAGTAGGTTATTCAAGGGAAGTAGTTTAAGACATCTTTGAGAGGGAGAAATATTCAATTAACTCTTCAAACCGGCTGCCATTGAATGATGCGAATGCTACAAAAGGTCACTTCAATGGACAAATTGCAGCTGACTCTAATAAAAATACGTCAAGCCTTTTTTTTAGTGCCATTTCATACCACTTCCAAAGCCTGGGTGAGGGGAGCACGAGGGCAGAAATGGGTTTGCATAGAGAGTGGCAAAGGAAGAGCCAGATACTGCAACAGTCACCGCTGGCACTACCTGAAGGACACCAAATATGCTCCAATGTGCTGCTGTGCTCTTGGGCTGCCATCAGTACCTTTGGAAAGCAAATACAGGGCTGAATCTGAAGGTGAGTTGTTTTGCCACAGCCAAAACCATGCCACTGTAGGCAAGGCAATGGGTATGCTCCTCTCCCATCTTGGCCTGAGCACCCATCCTCTACATAGGCACCCATGGTGCATCCCACAGGAGCACGTGTATATCCTGCAACACACGAAGCACTGCAGTGGAGTTACACTTTCCAGCTACCTGGCTGTACTTAACACAGGAATCTGGCTCTGTATCCCTGCAAGGAGACATGGACTAGAGACTTGGCGCTTTAAAAGATTAGAGGGAACAAGATACAGGCAGATTTTGGCTCAAAACAAGAGATGAAAAACCAGGGTTGAACTTGACATTGAACTAAAATCTCCCTGCTCCTTTTCTGCATTAACACTTGCTCTGACTTAATCACAGCCTATTCCACACCAAGCATAAAGCTCTTGGTACCTTCTCAACAGTTAAAAGAGCCTTCCAACAAAGGAGCAAACCAAAGAAATCCCACAGCACTCAACTGGTTTTCTTACTTAAGACAGAGCAACAGGAATGGAATAAAAATAAAGGTTTCCACAGCTTCTAAGAGCTTGCCAAGGAGGCCAGCATCACATGAGTAATTAATATGGACAACATGAATTTCAATTCTTTCATTTGCAAATCCAGCATCACAGTTAATCTCAAGCACGGACAAAGTCCATTAATAAAGCAGATTCATGTTAATGGGATTCAAAGCAATGGCAAATCAATACATAACACACTTGTATGCTAGAATAATCTATGCTTTGCATAATAATCACAGTAACTGTAATGCTGTGTATTTATATGGAGACATGTCCAAGACCAGCCCAGGCCACCTAATGAGCTTAGCTGGGCTTATTCTCCTGGTGGGATACAACCAGGACTGGGACTGAGCAGCCACAGCAGAAATACCCAGCAAGAAAATCAGATAAATGCATGCACAAAGGGGTTGCAGAAGGGAGAACAACTCAGGGGGGGCTATTTGATACAGAGGGGTGGCACTCTCATCCATGAGATGGAGGTGAATCTGATGGACAACTGAGCAGCTCGTTGCTGCAAAGGTACCTCAAGATGCAGGCAGCCCCCTCATATATTTAAAAGCCTGGTCTCCAGCCCTGGGGCAGTGTGAGCTTATTGCACTAACCCTGATAACCACACCATTTAGTCCCTCTCCAGGGTGAAATCAGTGAGGGAAGGGTAAGTATTCCTTACACCCCCAAGCAGCAGCAAGTGAGGCACTGTATTAGCCTATAGCCATTGGGTGCTTCATCCCCAGCAGCTTTACAAGGTGGAAAGGGGGGACAATGTCCCTTAAAATTCCTGCTCAAGCCCCTCTGATCTTACCCCCTGGGTGCCTGGCAGAGGGTGCCTGCCCCTCGAGCTCATCAGCCACTGGTGGGGCCTTTCCTGCCCTTCAGATGCATTTACTGATACACACTGATCCCAACTCATCCCCTCTTTCCCTTAACCACTGTCCTTGTCATCTTCGATTCCTCAAAGCCAATGTGGGCTATGTAGAGTCTTTCCTTGAACAAACTGGAGAAACAGAGTCCAAGCATGTTAAACCCACGTCCCCAGACTCACATCTGCTGCCTTCTGCCTTTAACATCCACATTTGCAAACACCTTTGGTTGCGAGGCCACGATTCTGCTCTCCTCCTTCTCCTTTGGGATATCTTCCCTCATGCTTGCCAAGTCAGAAAACCACTTAAATACCTGATTAACTACAAGCACATGTTTAAGTCCCACTGAAGCCAAAGGGTTTTGATTAGCAGAGCACTTAATAAAGGTCTTTGCTAAGCAAAACGTCTTCCCTCCTCTCCTCTGCCCTCTCCACCCCAGTCCCTTCACAGCAGCACAGGGTACAACCTGAGAAGTGATGGCCAGGACACAGCACGAACATTAGCTCGCCAGAGTGAAATGCAACTTCACTGCTCAGTGGAAGAGCATTTTGGACAGCATCACGCAACAAGATTCCAGGGGGTGCAGGCAATTTGCAGGCTGGGTTGGGCTGGGAAGCTCTCTGCCCTGCCAGAGCCAGGGTTTCCAGTAAGCGCTATTAAATCCTCCTCTTCATTTCACCACACATCACTGCAGAAAGGCTTGAGGGTGATGGTGGCTGCTGGCCTCTCTCCTCTGATCCCCAGGGGTTGCCTGGGATGTGGCAGATTAACCTACATGTGGCCAGAGAGCCCCTGCACTTGGGCAAGAAGAGAAATTCATCCCAGGTTTCATTGAGGATGCTGAATAGATACAGAATATACACAACCTTTCTGCTGTGCTCCAAGCCTCTTGCCCTATTTGTAGGCTCTGGACCCTCTACATAGGATCATAGAATAGTTAGGGTTGAAAAGGACCTTAAGATCATCTAGTTTTAACACCCCTGCCATGGGCAGGGACACCTCCCACTACAGGAGGGAAGAGGTGCTCTCTGCATCCCCAAACCCACAGCAGCACCCCCAGGCCAGGATGGAAGAAGCAAGCACATCCCGTCCAGCTCAGACAGGCAGCAGTACCTCTTGTGCAGCAATCAGTGGTGACAAAGGCCCTGCGCCCTGATTAAAAACGAGACTATTACTGCTTGCTTTGACACTCAGAGCCATTAAAGCTGCTCTTGTTGATATTTCATTTCCTAGCGAGGATGCCAGCAGTGTGCACCAAATGAACTCAGGACGTAAAACATCCCTCTGATCCAGCAAGGAAATCCAGCACATGCTGGATTTGTGGCAATGCAACGCCCAGCAGACAGCAGCACGCTATAGCTGACGCCTGTATGTGATGATAACCACATCTTATGTTCACTTTGCAGAAGACAGCTTCTACTGCTGAGTCATGGCAGAGCTTCTGTACTTGTAGCTGATGCAGTGCAGGTTTCAGAACAGGCTTTTGCTTCTCATAGCTCTCAACCTGATTAGGAGTTTCCTTCCACCAATGCTTGTACCCGGCCTCCACTGCTGGGGTCTGAGATGAGGACCAAGAGGGCCAGCACCCAGCGCCAGGAACAAGGCTGGATGCAGCTCTAGAAGAGGTGAGGAAGGTAGAGCCCTTGTACCAGCAAAGAGTCACTCTTTGCACGAAACAGACACTGCCGACTCAGCCGTTAGATATCCAGGCTGGAATCAGCCAAAGGAGGAGCTTCCACTGTGGGATGGAGGTGCCCAACAGGGTGCAGGGATTTCCTTCTTGGAGAGTGACAGTGAGGGATGGAAGGATGGAAAGACTGCTGCTTCATTCAGATTTTTGGCAATAATTTTCTCCCAGATTTCAGAGCCTGTCATTCCAATGAAGATGGTGACATAAACCTCCATGGGATGCTTCTGGAATGAAGGCTTCTAGCATCCAACATGTCAGGTGGTCAGGACAGCCCCCAGGTCCTTCATCTTAATGCTCTATAGTCTTCATCCACAGAGAAGCAAAGCATTTTTTCAGGTAACACATTGCCTACCCAGCCTGTCAGTACATGCGGTTGGCTTTTCCCTCATTTATCCTACTGCAGCTCCTTCCTCCTCCTCCATCAATTCCTGGCACCCATTGTACCTATGAGTTCTGCTCATGTAGTCTGCAAGGACAGGCAAAACCTCCCCTTACACAAACGTCAGCAAAGCACCCAGAGAGAAGCCTCTGTCTCCATGCCCTGAGCTATTTCCCTATTTCTTTACAACGTGACACCATTCCAGGAAGCATCCCTAGCCAGGAGGAGAGGCCTGGAATGCCAGTGGTAACAGAGCACCCTGCTAATCCCTCATCCTTCTCCATGGGCGGTTGAGTCTTCCTGGGAAAACTAAACTACACCCCATGAAATGCTATGGCCAAAGAGTATTTCCACAGGTGCTGGAACAATGTCTTTGGCTTGAAACTCCCACCGCAGCTTTGGAATTGCGAGCCCAGAGCATTCCTTTTCCAGCTTCAAAATAGCCAGCACTAATACTTTTGACTACCAATTCCTCCTCAAGTTTAAAAGCAGAGGAAGAAGAACCCTCAAAGCCTTCAGGATGCAGGGCCAACTTCTTACCATTGCTTTCCAGATACAACCACAGGGCTGAAGAGTTGCTGAAACCTGATGCAAGCCCATGAGCTGAGCAAGAACAAAGCCAGGATGAGCTCATTGCATAGCCCCATCCGAGCCAAGCTTTCCCTTCCCTGCTACAGTCCCACTGAGACATCCACAACCTTGGGCTGAAACTCCTCCACTGGCCATGAAACAGCTGATTTTAGCATCAAGGCAGCTCTGAGCCATGACTAATAAACACATTGGGCTGGTTTCCAAGTGTAGAAACAATTGGCCTTTGGTGAATCAGACACCTACAACCTCACACACAAGAGATGTGGGTAAACCACAGTGTTCACAATGGGTTGGGGTAGCATTTTAACACGCAATAACACCAAATGAGGCTTGGAACCCTCTTCCCCCAACCCAGCAACACATGCTTGAAGGGAAGACTCCTTTTGCAAGACATTAAACAAGAAGAAAAAACCTTGTTTCTGTCTGAAGATGCCACTGATTCAAAATCACCATTGACAAGTAAATAGGTTGGGAAAACCTGCTTCTGAGGGCTGGCAGGCTGACAAGCAGACTTAATGTGTTATCATTTCCCTTTATTTATCTTCCCCGATGCGCCTGCTCACAAAGAGATAAGGAATAGCTGCCCCAAGCCCTCTTTTGCGGCTCTGCCACCTCTGGATCCCACCGTCCCTGTTCTTGGAACTTCCCTTTTCCAAGGATAACTCCCTTCCCCTTTATCAGGGGGATCTCCAGCCTTTCTGCCCCTCCATTCGCTCCGCAAAGTGGGAGGGAGAGATGCTTCACCCCATTATATGGGTTTTGGAGGGGTGATGAAGGCAAAGACTACAAGGTGCCTAGCTGCTGCAAGAGGGGAGCTTTGAGATCCCATCTGCCTGCATCCCACCTTTGCTCTTCTATTAGGGCTCAGTCCCTGTAAACCCTTTTGGTCAAGCTGATCTCACCCACAAAACAACCTCCTTTGATTTGCACACACACAGAGCAGAGGCTCGTAACTCCCAAGTCCTGCTCCGGAACCCAGCCACAAATCCAATTTTTCCTTTTCCCACTTCTTCCTTTTGCTTTGAGCAACCCATCCTGAGCAAATCAGCCCTGCAGCATCCCACAGGCTCAGTGATGGGTCAGCCAGGGATGAAGTATCCAGAGATGGAGCTTGGTCAGCATCAGGTCCCACCAGGACCTTGCACGTGGTGCTCAGCAGCAAGATGTCATTCTCACCCTTCTGCAATGAGCGGAGGCAGCACAGTGATCTAAACCTGCAGGAATGGCGCTTTTTATTCCTGCCTTTGGGATTATTTCAAGCTTCCATGTCTCCTCCAAAGGGAGGACAAATAAGCAAACACGACTTCTAAAAATGCAGTTGATTTACACTGTGTGGCAACACTAAAAGAGAAATGGCTTGCAGGAGAGGAGCTTAGCCACTTTCTTTACTTGGTGTTGGTGGAGAATAGCAGCTGATGGGCAAGAGATGAAAGCACCCCAAAAGCAGATTGCTTTTGTGTCATGGAGTTAATCTCATCAGAGAACTGCTTTACATCTGTTCGAATGGGGATGGAGAGGTTCACTGGAGCCAGACCTTGGGCTGGTGCAGACAGGCTGACCCCATCACCTGCACTGAGCCAAATTCTCCACCCTCCTTCTCTGGACAGCAAGAAGGTGGGAAGGAAAACAGAGGGAAGACCAATCAGCCCTAAGCCACCCATGCAGAGCATGAAGGAGCTCAGAAAGGGCACCAATGCCGTTTCTGTTCTGCAGCTCAGCCTACCCACTTAATGCCAAAGCGCCACTACTGGAAAGTCTGCAATGCACCCAGGGGGCTTACAGATATACACACAACCTAGAAGCCAGGATAACCCAAAGTCCTAGCAGCAATCAAAGCTGCTGACACCACCACCCTAAAGCAAAGAGGCAAGAGAGAAGAAATGCCTCTTCTGGCATTCACCCATGGAAAGGACTGGAAATGATGTGCAGAAAGCAGATGTGCACATACGGTTCAAAGGCACCTTTTTTCCCCCCCTGCTGAAGCCAAATCAGTGAAATAACTCAGCTGAACACTTACAGTGTGCTTGCATCAGCAAGTCCCAGGAAAGAGCAACTTTCCCTATTCCAAGTCCCTGCTTGGATGCAATGGATGCAGTTCCAGAGTACACTCCTACTTTACACGGGGGAAACTGAGACACAAGGAGCTTCACAAACACAAATCCCCAGCAGCATCAGCTGGGGCTGCATCTTCCTGCTGCAAACAGCGGCCACAGCACACAGTCAACACATCATCATCTCTGGTTTGGGGCAGAAATAGGGCTTTCACCCATGTCCATCAAGCACTCGCTTGGGTCAGGGTCTTTCCCAAACCCATTGTAACATGGACATCACAGGCTCAGCACAAGTAACGCTGCAGAAACATGAAAGGAACCTGTCTGCATCACCCACACTGCTGATGCTCAGTGCTTTTAAGGGCATTAGGTATATGGTTTAGAGCTGCACTTCTAATCTAAAGAGAGGATGAAAAGCACAGCCCGATGCTTGGCAATGACAGCAGGCACAGCTCCATACCTGCAATAAACAGGGCCATGCTCAATGCCCTTAATTCCCCTCAAAGCTATCAAGCTGTTCAGAGCAGCTGTATAATGGTAACCCCCTCCACCCTGCTCGCTTGGGCAGGCAGTGTGTAATTCCCATTATCCAGCCTGCCAGGTTGGGAATGGCACACATCATAATATATTGATTTTTCTCTGCTCTACAAGAGGCTGCCAGGTGGACTTACGAAGGAAATTGCCCAGATGAGGGTTTTCTCTCAAAACACCAGTGGAAAAATGGGAAGCTGATTGGGAAGGTAATGGATGAGATCATCACCGGACAAATTAACTCAGGGTGTTTCAAAAGCTTCCTATCTTCCCACCCCAAGGTTCAATCAGTGCTGCTATTCACACCACAGGGAACTGAGAACCTTCCCCCTGTCTTAAAAGGGATAGATCATTGAAGGAAAGACAGTAGGTTTGGGGGGTTAAGGGAAGAAATTAAGTCTTTTGCATGTTTTATCCCATGCTTGTGCATTTCTATTTCCAGCATAAGATTCGTAACCGTTAGGTAGAGCAAAGACTGATCCGGGCTGGGATGTGGTATTTGGTACTCGGCTCAGAGGGAGGAAGCTTGGAAAGAAAAGTCTTTCTTGAAGACTTCCATAGTAATTTCCCTGTCTGGCACCAGGGGATTTGGATGCCTTCGAAACATAGGAAGCAAAGTAAGGCAGCTACAGGGGTGGGATCCTCTCCCAAGTCACTCAATGGCAAAACCATTTGGCTGAGCAAAGGAATTAGTAAATGCCCAGCCTCGCTAAGGAAGAATGGAGGGATGGGTTGCACAAGGACTCAATGCAATGACATTAAAATCCAATTAATGCTGCTATTTAAAATAGCTTTAAACACCCTGTCATGGGTTCAGCAGTAGCAGTCATTTTTTCTCCTTCTTAGTGGCTGGTGCAGCACTGTGTTTCTAACTTTC
>WYDI02042619.1:53795-69830 GCA_009867235.2 Psittacus erithacus
AAGGACAGGTTGTGGGGGGAAAACAAGCAGGCTACATGCTTTGTCTAATTTACAACTAAGCTTAAACCACAACACACCCAATACATTTACTTTCAAACACATTTCAAACAAGCAGCTTAAGGTGACGCCAACCTCTGGTCATGCTTTAATATTCAACAGCTTACGTCAGCCTAGGTTAGCAGGACATGTGCCTACCAAAGGTTTAGGGAAAGCCACTGATGAAAAGACAACCAGAAGAGACTGAAGCACAAATACAGCTTTTGGGGAAGAGTCTGGCTCATAAGGACAACGAAAACATCTTCATTTCAGTTAATTCACCCAGCCCATTGCCTTCAACAGCCAATGAGCAAATCAGGAGTACAATGGGGAAATGTCTGTTTTCCAGTCTGCAACCTGAGAGGCCAAGATTGCTCACTATGGTGACCACAAGTGTAATTCATTATGTACAATTAATGGATCAACTGGTTTTAAATGTAAAATATGTTTTGAGATATTTGTCTGCCCCACATACCCAGCATATTCCAGGTTTATGAACCCATCAAATACCACTAGAATAGTCATTTTCTGCAGCTGAAACCTGTTTTCATCTCCCTGTAACTTGAGTCAGAAATACAAAATGAAAACAAATCAAGTCGTGTAACCCCCAAATTCACCATTCCCCACCAGAATAAAAGCACACAAAAAGAATCGCCCAGCCCAACAGCTGCCTAAAGAAACATCCCCAGACACACTAGGCTCCTTGCTCAGAGAAGGAAGTATCTCATTACACCAAGCAGCTTTTTACAACCCAGCAGGAAAACACCCTCTTTCTTACAGAATGACAGAAAAGTAAGAGATCCTACCCACAAAAAAATAGCTGCTTAAATCAAGATTCCATCCTTGCTAGTTTTGGCTGCGGCCACCACCATGGGCGTAGTGGTCATTCACATCCGCATCCCAAACTGCTTCGCACATTGGGGCAAAGCCCTGACTACCATGCAATGTGCTCTTTTCCCTTTGGCATTTGAACCCCTAAAGGTCCAAGCTGGGGCTCTCACCACCACATTTACCATCTCATGGGTCTTTCTCAACCTCCTGCTTTGCACTTCCCACTGGAGGTGAGGATGCTCCAAATCATGGTCAGAGAGATGGTACCGGTCCCACCACAAGCACCATGTTCCACAGGCAAGGTGGGAATAGGACAGAGGCATCCCAGTAAAAACCCTCAGCACATCTCTGGCAAAAATAAGCATTTCCCATCATAGACTTCAAAAGACACGTGTGCCTTTTACTTCCTCAGCAGATGCTGCTTTCTCCTGTTGGGATTTAATTGTGGTGCCAAGATCTGCCTGGCCTCAGGGAGGATGGGGGCAAAGAAACAGGGCTGCACCGTGAGGCTGTAATTAATTGTTCCTCAGCTTCCAGCCATCCCCGCAGTGGGCTCAGTTTAAACATTCCCCAGAGACAGAGGAGGCAGCTCTGGGAGTGCTTTCCAGTGTGGTACCCAGCCATGGAGCCAGAGGCTCAGGCACAGATTTGGTTAAAGCCCCACACCTTTCAGTCATACAAACGCAGGGAATCTCTGCCTTTGCATGAAGACTGCTGCCTGTAAGAGATGAAGGCAGGAGAACCGTTAAAGGCATGATTGTTCATTTTCTGCAGTTAAACGTAAAGCAAGGAGCTGAGAAAGCCAGCACAAGCTTCCCCATCCTCCAGAGAAACACACACATCCATCCCCTGCACTAGAGGGTTCTGCTCAGAGTGCAGGCTGGTGGTTTGGGCTCTCCATTAATGAGCTAACACCCATTTCAGCTCAATTACGATGAGGAGTTTAGGGACAGTGCCTGACAAACAACCTCTTGTGCAACACAAGAATGCAATCCCCTGCAAACCCACAACCATTGCAAAACCTCATGGGGATGAGCAGGCGGAGCAGCATCAGTGGGGAGCAGGAGCAGGGCTGCAGCCCTGGAAATGCTGCTGCTATTTCCCAGAAGCCAACCTCAAAGGCAAAGGGGACATTAAAGGGCTGAAAGCGGCAGGCAGCAGCAGCCTGATCCACTGCCTGTGCACTGCAGACCTCATGGAAACCCTCCATGGATCAACAAGGATGAACAGGCTCACTGGAATTAGCACAGAACCCAGAAACATCTCATAAAGCAATGTATCCACCAATACCAAACCTGCTCTGTAATGGCGAGAGAGGCCTTTGGGAGGGTTATATTACAATATAAAGAGGCCCTAAGGAATGAGATACCCATTGAGATACCCAAAGGCATGAAGAAGGAGGCAGCTCCCTCCCATCGGCTTTGGTGAGCGTCCCATGAGCTGCACTCAAACCCTCGCACAAAGGAACTGCTGCTGCCTTTGAAAGACACAAAGTCTGAAAGGTAAAAGATCTGAGGAAGCTGAAGCAGCTCCTGCTCACAAAGCAGCGAGGTCAGAACCAGGAGTAACTGGAGCTAAAATCTTCTGCTTGGGGAGGGATGGAAAGGATAATTTGCTTTTGCTTTCGGATTAAATCTACCATGCAGTGGTCTTCCCTTCAAAATCTGGAGGAGAAGGAGGCCGAGATACACAGAAGACACAAAGGGAATTAGGCAGTAAATCACAACAGTCATTTGGCAAAGACCTGCACAAGTTAAATGCTAAGAAATCCCATCTCTTTATAGGAGAACTAAATGAATATTCCAACCCTATTCTATGATTCTATAACATTAATACACAACCGCCTTCCTTACCTAAGGGGAGGCCACCATCACTAAACTCCCAACACACAGAATACTAAAGCCATCAAGAAGCTACAACATAATGAACTCCAAGTGCATCCCCCTGTATCGCTGCCCTGAGACCCCCTGCACTCCATCACAGCACTGGGATCTGCAGGGAAGTCTCTCCCTACACAGCCATCACCCCCATAGGCTGGCAAGAGAGAGGAGACATCCTCATACACAGGGATTTTACAGCGTGAAGCAAGGCAGAAAGGAAAAGGGGAATAAAAGGTGCATACCAGGCTGCCTGAGGGCTGGAGACCTGAGCTGCCTGTGCTTCACATCAGACGTGGAAGCAGCAGCAGCCTAAGGGGGGTTTGGAAAAAGACACATTCCTGCAACTATATAAGCACATAAAGTGCTGGATAGGGGCTGGCTTGCCAACTGCGACCATTAACTTCTCCCAGCATGGAGATTTCTGGCTCCAGGGAGGGTACAGGCAGGATTTCCTCCTCCTTTTGGGAGCAAGCAGCTGCCCAGCACCCTTGATCAGCAGCATCCAGCCCAAGAGGTCCAGAGGAATGAAACCAAAGTCTGACCTATCAGTTTCATCTCTGACCCTTCCAGATGCATCACCTCCTGGATCCTGAGCTATGGGAGCCATCTCTTCCTGGGCACACAGCATTCCAAGCCAGCAGCACTTCCAGAAAGGCTGATCCAGGGACACCTGGAAAGCTGGTCATGGAGGGGTGTCCCCCAGCATGCACTCCTCAGGTTCGAGTGGATATATGAACACGGATCTTGCCATGTCAGGCTCTCTCATTGTCATCCCTGCTGCAAGCAGAGCCCGGCCGGGTGTGCTGCGTGCACTGCATTAATGCATCCGCTAGCAACACTCATTCCTTATGCAAGTGATTCCCCAATCCCAGAGGAACATCCCTGCTGGAAGAGAAAACCCACTCTGCTCCATGCCAGCGGCAGGGTGAGCATCACTGCCGCACAGGGAGCTCAATACTGGGATTGAACCCATGCTGCTGAACATGAATTGCCTCTTCCCTCTCTCTCTGCATCCCCCAAAGACACATTTGCCTTAGGAGGAGCTGCAGCAGCCACCTTCCAGGGGGTTAATTCAAACCAGGCTGTTGGGATGCCAAGCAGAAAAGGGATGCATCCACATGTGAGTCCCATGGGGGAAGGAAAAAGGGCAGAAGGAGCCAGGATGGGAAGCAAGCAGAGAAAGGAGGATGCAAGGGCAGGGTTACAAAGCATGGCTCCAGCAGCCTAAGGGTTAAAAGTAACTGTGGGGAGCGCTGGTGGTTTTGACAGCAGCCCAAAGCAGAGGAAGTGAGTGTTAATCCCAAAGCTGCCCTGAAGTTCTGCGCTACCCAACTTCCACCCTGCATGGACCCACAGAAACCAAGGCTGCAAACCTGCATCTCTGAGGAGCAGAGAACCCCCATCCTTATCACCTCTGATGCCCTGGCTGCTCTTGGCACTCAGGAGAAGGGACCAGGCGCCTCCTCGTGTGCCACAGGACAGGCTCCACAGGGATGATGCCCCACAGCTGGAGTGCATAGGGCCAGGAGCAAGCACAGAATGGCACAGACCATGCACGAGGTGTGCACAGGGTGAAGCTAAGCTGCATTATCTTAATCAGACCACATTTGCACCCCAAGGTCTGATCTAGATGCCCATAAGCACACCCAACCACACAGCCAAGGGGGAATGTTTAAGCAGTTTTGGCACTGGCAGGGCTGATGCAAAGCCAGGGGCCAGCATCCTTCAGGGAGTAAGCATGAATCTGAGACAAAGCAGCACCAAAACCATCCCCTTCATCCTGATGAGCTGCTGGAGACGCTGCAATCATCGCTAACTCACCTGCAACATACCCATCTCCATGGGGATCTATTATGCAGCAGCATCTCTGTGGTTTAAGTGTTGTTTGGGGGCAGGACGGTAGGAACTGAATGACCTTTAAGGTCCCTTTCAACCCAAACCATTCTATGATTCGATGAGATACATAACCCCAAGAGCACTCCTAACCCACAGTGAAGGTGCACACTGTGTAACAGACAGACCAGACTGATGACGGGCCATGAAACACTTCTGAGTACAAAAAGTTAGCCCAATGGTGCAAATCGTATCCTTATGGGTGTCTGCTTTTCCAGCCCATGCAAGCATAACGCTGCTCAGCTTGGTCTGAACTTAGGTCAACCTCTCCCTCCCCATCCCAGCATTGCTGAGCTGACTTCCCAGGATGGCTCTCCATGAGAGCTCCAGAAGCAGTGCTTATTCTCCCTGGGAAAGCTGCAGGCCTTTGGGTACCCCAGTGCTCCCTCAGTGTCTCACTGCCTCCACAGCCCTGCTCCAAACTGTCCCCAACAGCTCCTGCTTCCCTGGAAAGTGCAAAATCCCCAGCACTGGCAGAGGTGGGAGGGGGGAATATAGGAACATGTGTGATAAATCACTGGGACAACCAGGATGAGCAGCCCTATTTAATCAGCTGCCACTTAACGCACTTAACTAAGCAGAAGGACTGGGCCTAGGAATTGCTTTTACCCCTCTGCTCTGTTGCAGCAGAAGGCCACCAGAGCCTGAAGTGACCTCTCTCTGCATTAACCATCTTCCAATCTATTTGTTTCTCTATTCCCCTTAGCCAAACACCTTCTTATTATGAAGATATTCATCATTTCATTAATGAAGCATCCCTGTGCCACGCAGTCCCCATAGCACCAGGCAGCTGCTCACAAGGCAGCATTTAATCCCGGAGCCAGCAGGGTGGATGCTGGGACATGTCACGACTTGCTTCCTACAACCACTGGCTGCAAAACCCAGGGGTCAGCCTTGGAAAAGGCAGGGGGATGCCAGTACCCACAGCAAGGATATATGTGGGGGATAGAACAAGGGGGATAACAGGCTCATTGCAGAGATGCTGCCCGCACTGCAGGCACAGGGTCTGCACTGCTCGGTGGGCATCAGAGCACGTTTGCCTGCAGCCCCATTCCTGAGAACTGAAGTTCTGGGGGTGTCTTTGCCCACTGGGGACCCTGACACCTCTCTTCCCCTGCCCTTCATTACACAGGCAAGGCTGGTGTGAGCACAGAACCCACTTTACAAGTCGTGCAGCTTTGCCGCACCTTGGACCTTGCCATTTGGCTTCCAGCCACCCTCAGTGCCTGGAGGGCTTATTACAACACTGCCCTCTTTTCCCCTATTCTCTTAGGGTTTTAGCTCCTGGATCTGCTGCACGACTCCTGCCCCATGCAGGTGATGCCCAGAGCCTGTGGATGGTTCTTCCTCCTCCTCTTCCTTTCCTCTCCCACCAGCCCAGCTCTGCAGCAGCAGCCCAGCCAAAAGCCTCCACGTCGAGCCATAACCAATGGCAAATTCTTGGAGTGCAACGTAATGTGCTGGGAAGCGCTTCACCATTTCACTTGGGAAAATGATCCGTTTGGCAGCGGCGAGGAGGAAAACATGCTTTGTTTTACAAATCCTCTCCCCAGCAGCACAGACACTCCCAGAATGTAATAATCTGACAGCGCTTGGCTGCTTTAACCACTGAAACTCAAGAGTGCGTAAGAAGAAAGCGATGCGCTGTGTGATAGCAAAGCCTGCGCTATTCTGCAACTGGTGGTACCAACTGAGCTGCAGTTCTCCCACCCGTGATAGCAGGCTTGGATGGGGTGCAGGGAATGGGAGCAGATTCCCGTGTTTCTCCCAAGTGCTGGACACAACTAATTCAGTTTTCACCCTCTCATAGGGTGAGGCCCTGCAGCAGAAAGCAGAGGAGATGCTGACAGGTAAACCCAGGACGTTGCTTTAGCAGAGAAACTGGATTCAAAATCATTCAGTACGAGAACTACTTCCATGAAGGACAACCAGCTCCATCCAGGTACCCAGGGAGATACTTCCTGCAATCCCAAACTCCAACCTCAACAAAATGGGAAGTGTCTCAGTGTATTTCTGCTTATCCTCCAATGTGTTTCGTTGCTAAAAGCACCCTATGTGCATTGACAGCTTAAAGGAAAACTCACCCCATATAAAGAGGGCTGCAAATGTCACCTTTTGGGGAGGGGAACTCATTCTTGCAGTGTGGGGTTTGGCCTCCACACTGTTGACACCAGGGCAGAAGGAAAGAACAACCAGAACCTGTCATTGAATCAGGCTGCTGTGCCAAAGGAGCACATACCCTCTGAGTGGCTGCTGCCAGCAGGAATAACATGAGTGTTATTCTGAGGATAGGCAATGGGATCAGATTGCCTCCACACCAGAGACCACTTATGACCTCTCTGAGGAGCAGCATTGAAACAAAGGAGTTCATCTGCTGCTCCCATCCTTTATCTCTTTAAACCCAAACAAGTCTACTTTGTACCTTAGCACTTGCATAGCTGTTTGCAGCCTCTGAGCATTCTTGGGAACACTGATCAATCCTTACAAGAGCCTGTAAAGTAAACAGCATCACTCCCATTTCAGGGGGGAAGGATGGAGATACTCACCCTGGACACTGATGGAAGGGCAGGACATGACCATGCCCCAGCATGGTTTCTGCCCTGCCCTTTGGCTGGTTATTAAACACAGCTTTTGGCAGGTAGGAGAAGCCCCCTGAACCTTGTTTTGCAGTGGGTGGATAGGGCAGGATGCTAATGGCAAGGAGAGCTGAAAAGCTGATCAGCCAACGTGCTCACCTTGCCTGAAAGGAAGGATGGAGCACCTCCAGACATGGGGATGCTGTCACCTATCTACTCGCTAGCACACTGGAATAGCTTCAGAGCCTGGGGAAGTGAGGGGAAAGCCTCCAAGTGACCCAAATCTCTGGGATTTTCAGGAAATAAGAAAATTTAAATGCAACCGAGATCCTGGCACCAGCTTTGCTCAAAACCCCAGGTTCTGCAGCAGCATCATCACACGTTACGTTAGCAACTTCATGGATCAATCAACACCACAGCCCCTCTGCAGTGGACACCATATAATGGCTCACAGGAAAAGGTCTCTGCCCCATCAGGCTCACCCACTGATCCCTCTCTGCATGGGGAAGCTCGTCCTTTCCCCCAGATTCTCACTTTTTAGGCTGGAGCTCAGACTCCCACAGCTTCACAGCCCCAGCTCCTTGGGAGCAAACCGAGCATCCCTTGCAGCCGCCAATGCACCGCTAAACCAGCACCTCCCAAAAGCCAGCCTATGGAAAACCACAGAGAGCAGGATGTGCCCAGTTGGGCATCCCACATTCGCTACCTGAAGGCAGGGAATAATACCACCTCATTAAAAATGTGCTTCGAGTCTATTATTGTATCTAGGACAAAGTGTTCCTTATTTTGGCGCTCTATTTTATCCGAGCAAGCTCTTCAGAAACACTCACAAAGACTCATTTGACTGGAACAGGCTCCTTGCTTCCCCCAGCATTGTAAAATCCATTCCTAGAGGTTATTTTTGCCCCTAGTCAGATGATGGAATGTCCCCATGGTCAGATTTGTCATTAGGGCACATCCCTCATGCTCTGCATGCCCAACCCACAGGAGGAAGAGGATGGTCCAGAGCATCGCCGATGATAAACAGTATCTGAAGCCAGAAAGAACTCAGAAGCAGCTCATGGTGCTTCACGGGATTCATTTTTGGGGGTGTGTTTGATGTAAACACCTTCTAAAATTAGCCCCTGCCTTCCTGCCACCTCCAATGGGCAGCTATGCAGTGACAGCGCTTTGGCATGGCTGAGAGGTGCAACGTTTGGGCACAGATCCACTGCCCAACTCCCAGCTGCTTCTGTCCCATGGGGGTTTCATGGCCATGTGCCCATGTGGCTGCACAGGTCCCAGTGGAGAGGTCATCATCCCAAAGAATTACACCCCCAGTTCCAAAGGGGGCACATTCCTCTCAGACAAAGCGCTTTATCAAGGCTAAGAAGGGTTTCTATAAGGGGACACAAGCACATACAAAACTATTCGGATTTCTCAGCTGGGCTGCTCCAAAGACAGTCTTAAATCACATAAAGTGACTGGTCAGAGGGACCCTGACTGAGGGTGAGGTGAGCTCGAGGGGTCAGGAAAATGCCCCAAGCAACACATCCACTTGCTAAGAAGTTATAACAAGACCAGAAAGTGAGGTGAAACAAAGGCAAAGAACAAAACCCAAACACAAAACCCAAGAGGAAAACCATCAGACTTTGGACGAGCCACATCCTCCCATGCACAGACAGATCTACGGGACAAAACCACAGCTTCTGATGCCCAGCAAAGATCTGAGCAGCTCTTCCTCAGGTGGTAGAACTGGTTACACCAGGAGCCAGCCGGTGCCTTTCAGGCTCCTTGGGAGGAAAACCCAGCTTGAGGACGGGTCTGTTTTCAGTTTGTATGGAAAACCTGCTGCTTTTCAAAGCCCTGTGTACCCCAGAGCCTCGCAAATACCCAGCGCACCGGTGGTTTTAATCACCATCTACCAGTAGAAGAGATTAAACAGTGACTTGCTGGGCACAGAGCAGCGCTCCTCTCTGTTTGCTCACAGCAACTTCCCGTAGCGCTGCTCCTCTGCTAATGCCCAGCTCAAACAGGCGGACAAGGGAAAAGGTCTTGAGCTCCACACAATGAATTCCCTGCTCCCACACAGCGTCTCACACAGTCGTTTCTCCAAGCTGCAAGCCAACCCCAGCAAAACTCCACCAAGCAAAGATAAAAGCCAAGCTGCCAACTCCTGGTATTTCCAAGCCAGGGAAAAGGGATGCTTCTCAGAAGCTGCTGCCTCCAATTTCCTCAGCACTTCTACAAAGCGCTTTAAACACCAGACTTTCCCAAAGTTGAGTGGGAACCTCCATGAGTGGGCTGCAAACTCCAGGGCGATCAGCACAGGCAATGAAGGGAAGGAGAAACACGCACCCAGCAGGGTTCCTCGCTCAGACAATGCAAAGCACCTCCCTGGGGTTATTTTCCCTTCTCCAGCATCCATGACCACCCAGCAGCTTCGAAGGACACCACTGAAGTCCGACCCGCTGCAACCGGAGCGTGCCCCCTCTTCGCTGTGAGGCTTTAGAAACCAGGATGCGCGTTTAAGACTGCATCGTGCTCCTAAACTGCCTTCACCCCCCACCCTAAAGAGAATCCTGCCCATCCTCACCTGCCTCAGGTGCCTCAGCAGCTCGGTGGCCTCCTCCTGCTTCCCCTGCTTCACCAGCACCAGCATGTCCTGGATCATGCAGATCCGCCGGTGGTAAGGGGGGAGGCTGCTGCCGCCGCCCTTCCCAAACTTCTCGCCGGACTTCACCACGAGGGAAGCGAGGAAATCCCCCCTTTCCCTGGGCGGCGCTTTCCTGCGGTGATGGGCCAGGGGGCTCTCCGCAGAGCTGCCCGGTTGGCAGCCCTTGGTCTGCTTGGTGCCCATCGCGCGTAGCCCCGGCTCCTGCAGCCCTGGGGCTGCATGCAAAGTGGGGCTTGAGGGTGGAAGGCACGGAAGGGGGGACACAAAGAGTTTGGGGGTGCAGTAGGGGGGTGCACGAGGGGTTCAGGGGGTGCGCAAGGGGATATAGAGGATGCACAAGGGGCTTGGGGGTGCACAGGGCGATGAGCAAGAGGTTCACGGGTTGCACAGGGAGATGCACAAGGGGTTTGGGGGACACAGAAAGGGATGCACAGGAGGACGAAGGGGATGCACAAGAGGTTTGGGGGTGCACTGGCGGATGCACGAGGGGATGGAGGTACACAGGGGGGGATACACGAAGGGCTCAGGGGGTGCACAGGGGGATGCACAAGAGGACGGAGGGGATGCACAAGGAGTTTGGGGGAGGCACAGAGGGATGCACAAGGGGTTCCGGGGGTGCGGCACGGGGCTGAGCACCCCGGTATCCTAGCAGGGGGGTCGGTGCCCAGCGGTGGGGCTGCTCCGCTCCAGCCGGCGGAGGAGAGAACGGCTGCTCCCGGCGGAGAGGAGCCGCGCCTCGGCCCCGCAGCCCCGCTCCATCGCTGCGGGGTTGAAGCGAGCAGCCGGGATCCGCGGGTTCCTTCTCCCGGTCCCGGGCGGCGGCGGAGCGGTGAGGGCGGCCGGTGCTCAGCGCTACAAAGCGGCGGCGGCTCCGCGCAGCCCCCTCCTCGCCTCCTCCTCCTCCCCTCTGTGCCTTGAGGGGGGGGGGGGTCCCCGAGGAGGATGCGGGAGAACGGCCGCGACTTGAGGGCAACTGTTGCGCGGCGGGGGCTGCCCGGGAGGCGGCGCGGTGTGGAGTGGGGGGGCTGAGCCCCGGGGAGAGCCGGGGGAGGGCAGGGGGCGGGCACCGTGCTCCGAGGCTGGGCTTGCGGAGGAAGCCGGAGCCGGACGGGGCTCTTCCTTCCTCCGCCGCTGCCGGAGGGAATGGGGTTGCACCAGGTTTGGGGTGGGGAGAAGCGGGGCTCCGCTACTGCAGCGCACGGAGGCGGTGCCGGGTATCCCCGACGGTGGTTCCCGGGGGGGTTCCCGGTGCTTCTCACCCCAAAGGACCTGCAGGCACCGACGGCGGGGGCTCTCCCCGGGGTGATGCCCCAGAGCGGGGCTCCCCCAGCTCCGGTTCTACCTGCGGTGAAACCTCCTGGTCCCCCCTCACCTGCATCCCTGCCAGCAGCCGCTCCAGCGCTCTGGAAGTCGCCGCGGGTGTCCTGCCATCCCCAACCAAGCCCACACACACAGGCAGGCAGTGTTTGCAGCCGCCCCTCCACGCTGCTCCTTCCAGCAGCTCCACATCCCATATTCCATCGCTCCTTATCTTCCAGGCACTCCGCTGCCGGCAGGGTTTAGGGCACGGATTAAAGCTCTTGGATAAAGATCACGATGAGCAGCTCTTCCTGACAGGGACAGCTCACCTGCTTCAGGAGACACTGCCCAAGGAATGCCTGGGAGGGAAAAGCTTTGGAATGATGAGGCTCCAGCAGGCACCTCAGACCCTCTCCCAATGCAAGGGGCTGTTTTCCAGCATAAACATGCAGCAAACTCTCCACCCTTATGCTTCTGCTTAGCTAGGGCAGGAGAAGCCCCACTGCAGCCTCTGTGCAGTGCCTGAGCTGGGGGAGCATCACCTCCTGCAGCAGGAATGTGCTTTTGGGGGCAATTAGCAACCGTGTTAGAATGAATCCTAAAGCAATACGTGAGCACTTTTTGCTTCGTCTGCATATTCTGCAACTGCACATCCCCAAACGCGTAAAAGCCATGTTATGTGCATGAATAAAAGCAGCTCTCCTCAACAGCCAAACGGCTGGAGACCCATGTCACTGTTTCTAGAAGTCCAGAGGCCAGTTGATGTAATGCATTTCTATACATGGACCGCAAGAGCAAGGCCACAAAGCCAGTTTGCAGCATCCTTGCTCACCCTGAGAAGCTCCTCATGAGCACATGCAAAGGCCCCGTGCCCAGTCAGGGCAGCACAAATGTAACCTCCAGGCTCAGCACTGGTGGCTCGATGGCACAAGATGTACAGGTCCCTCAGTGATGCTCCATCCCAGAGCATTATTCACTCCCACACCCTCAAAAGGGTCTCATCCAGCTGCAGACCCATCCTAACAGCAAGGCTCAGTTTCCATGCACACATGGTTTTCCATAGATGCCCAAGACACCCACCTACAAACCCACCAGTGCCAAAAGCCCTGACCCAGCACTCGTGATGGGTTCTGCTAAACTTATCAGTGGCTTTGCAGCCAATATGCGTTTCTCCTTAGAGCAGATGTGCACAAACTGCAAATCAGTTGACGTCTGTCCAAGAGAGTTTGCATGTGTTACTCTGTTATCTAACATTAAGCGTGTGTTAGAAAAGCCTGATGCTTTAGAAGAAAGCAACTCCAGACTGAACCCATGAAAGAACATTTCCCCTCTTCCCTAAACCTGAGATTTAAGAACGTTCTTACTTCTACATCAAAAAGAAACTACATCTTTCCAATGCATTATGCAGAAGCCAGGAAACATTCATACCACATGAGTGAAGAACCTGATGGAATAAGCTGGAGTGCAAGATTCCAGCAGCAAATACCTGAACACAAAGACGTTTGTGCTCAGCTCCCCAACACCCAGGTGTGGGCACCTGCCACCAAACCACTTTGCATGTGTGTACACGTCTACATTTGGTTTCAGATTAGTCACGGGTAAAACTGACTTCCTGCTTCCAGGAAGCACAGACTGGTTTCACTGACAGATCACAATCCAGTTACACCTCTCCCTCGCCAGCCCACTCCTGTTGTCCTTTTCAATGTGCTTTTTGAAGTCTCGCAGCAAACCCCTCCATCCTTGTACTCACAGGCTTAGAGGGGGAGATGAGTTTCACAGCTTGTCAAAGGTAGAAAGCCCCTTTCTGATTCCAGGTTTTGCCCAGGATTCCCATTCTAAATGGGAAAACCCACTCTGGACAAGTATGATCCAATGTGGACCATGAGTTCATCCTCACCCAGCAGGTCCTGGGGGTCATTTCTTGGTGGCTTAGCTTTTGATCTAAACCTCGCAGTTACTATTTCTCTAAGGAATACAAAAGAAACACCCCCAAATCCAAGGACAGTGGTTTCATCACTCCCAAAACCTTTTCCAAAACCAGGATGGAACAAAGCCACAGCAGTTGCAAGTACTTGCAGCACCCCCATCCCATCTATGTCCATCCCTTCCCCAAACATTCAAGGACTTCAAAGCAGAGATTGAGCTGAGTCCAAGCTCTCATCACACTCTCTGGCTTTGGAGGGCAGCGCAGGACTTGCTTTTTCTTGATAGGGATGGAATGATTAGGATTCATTTTAAATGTCAGCATCAGATTCAGGTTGGTGCTACCCATCATGTGGAAAGGACCAAGATGACTATGAAGAAATATTACTTTCAAGATGGCATTTAAAGGAATCACAGAGTTAATGGGATTTTCATCTCTTACTCAACAAACAACAACCAAAAAGCCCTCAAAATCCAGCCTTAATGTAAGACAACATCAAACCCAGCAAGAGGAGAGGCATCAGTCTCAACAGGCCTTCTCTGGGGATGAAGGGCAAATTGAGAAATGGGATTTTCAGAGAACAAAAGGCCATCCGTATCCCAAGCTTGATTCAATTCCGCTTTGACAAGGCGCAGCAGTGAGACAGAGCTGAAGGGCCTTGTGAAATGCTATAGGATGTAATTGCGGCTGAACTAAACTCCAGGATAAATGGGGCAATATAATGATGAGAAACATTACATGCACCGAGAGATGTTTTTAAAGAGAAATGAAAGAATCTCCTATAGAAGCACTTCAGTTTCCTCCAGGCAATGAATGAAGTTTTCCCGTGTTCACCTTTGAATTCATTCAACACATTTAGTCTGAGCTAGAAAAGGCAAGTGAAAAAGGATTAAAAACTGTCCCTGTTTTCATCCTGAGTAGCCAAAGGAATATCAGTGCAATACAGAGGGAAGCACCTTCCTCCTGCTCTTCCTCACAGCCTGGAATCTGGCCTCACCTCAGGAACAATAGGTAGAGAAGGGCCAGAGGTGAGGAGAAGGCAGATGTGGTCATGGAGCCTGGGTACCAGGGGGAGCAAGGTTACTACAGGCAGGAGCACAGAGCTGCCAAAACCCCAAATCACAACATGGAAAGCTGCCTTCTTCGTTATTAATTTGCTACACCTCATAGCTTCTATTACACTACAACAACTGTGCTTATACAAATGGTTTTATAAGGAAAGAATCAGCATTCAAATCAAACCCCAGACCCCTTCCAAGCAATTCTACTGCAGCAGAAGGAAATGGGGATGTCGCACACAACACCCTTGGCCAACCCATTTCACCTCCAGATCCCCCTTTCCCCTTACAAGCTGAGCTCATTGAGGGGCCTCTCCTCCACCACCCTGGGAAGCACAAGAGGAGGTCCCCCTGGTACTCTTTCATGTATCTTTTGACATGAAAGGACCCAGCAAAGGCTGTATTCATCTCCTGAGAGCACAGGGGGGTTGTTATGGGGTTTGTAGGGATTTTTTTAGAGGGGTTGGGTGTTTGTGTGCATTTTCAGGTTATTTTTTGCCACTGAAAACTGTTAAATCATGGAGTCCAATCAGAAGAGTGGAAGAACATCTGTTAGATGCCAGAAGCACATCCTCAACCAAAAGGGGTGGCTGAGAGGGTGCTGTGTGAATGGACCCCTCTGCGCTCGCACTGACCCCTCTAGAGCAGAAGGGAGCAAGGACAACCCACAATCCCCACGCTCACTGGATCCATGCACATGCTCCATGCTCCAGAGACTCTTCCGTAACCTCACATTGTGCAGATTCACCTCTGCCCTCCCAGATTTCCCATGCAAAATATGTCCAAACTCAAACCCTTCACCCTGAGCACACACAAAAATACTTAAGCTGCCGGAAGCAATCCATCTTCCCTTCACGTGATGCCTCCAGCTTTTTTCCACTCCACAAGCTGGATGCTGTGTTTATAAACCCAAAAAGGCTGTTTACACACTGGCTAGGACTTGTTTAGCGAGAGGTTAAAGCTGCCAAATATTTTCCTGCAGTCATCCTGAAACCCACCCTTTGCTTTCCCTGCAGCAGGAATGAAAAGGTTTGGGGAGTTCTCTGTACTTTGGGCTGTAGGGAGAATTCTTGCCTTGAGATGCTTTAGCAGTATCGAAGATCAGTGGGTGTTTTAATGGAGAATTCTCTTTTTGTGCTGCAGCACGGGAGACAGCTAATTCTAATGTGGATTTGGAAGTCAAAACTCTAGGAGTGTGTTCTTAAAGAATCCTGAAGATAGCATCATGCTGCAGAGCTGCATCCCCTCCCAGGCTCTGGTACCCATCCGTAATGGGATGCAGGCACCCAGCAGTGCTATAGGGGTTCATTCAGCAATGGAGGGATGAACAACCAGTTGCTGCCTGTTGGAAGAGGTGAATCACTGGGAAAGGGACACCTGACCAGGACCAGCCCTGTGCCTGGGAAGTGCAGTGCCAGGGGTGCATCCATGCCTCCCAGAGAAGCCGGAGTGGGAAGCGAGTGCAGCGCCTGGCTGGAGCCAAGAGCCACGAGTCAGTTTGACTCACGCTCCTGATGGTTTCCAAATGTTTCCCAGCATCCAGCAGTGACGTGAAGATGGATGCTTTGAAGGGGCTGACCCCATCCATCGCTGCCGCAGTCCAGATCCGAGTGCATTTGGCCTTGGGAATAGGGGCCATCACTTATTACATGAGTTTATCTAGTCCATTCTGCACATGCCCATGTCACTGGATTAAATACCCTGGTTATTTGCTCTCCAATTTCTGCTCAGGATTATGCCTGTTTGACCATCATCTGCTGCTCCAGGACCCAGAGCTCAGTGTCTGAGATCAGGAAATCCTCTTGGAATCCCAGACTGGTTTGGGTTGGAAGGGACCTTAAAGCTCACCCAGTTCCAACCCCCTGCCACAGGCAGGGACACC
>WYDI02042620.1:0-22266 GCA_009867235.2 Psittacus erithacus
TCATTTTCCGGCGGGGTGGCGGCGGCCACATCCGCTCCGAGCCGCGCCACGCCGGCACCAGGTGGGGTTTCCGGGGTTTCAGGGTCCCGGGGAATCGGCGACTACGTCATTACGTCAGTGTCAGGTGTGGTTTCCAAGGAAACGGCGGCGACACCGGGGAAGCGGCAGGAGTGGTGCTTGGGTGCAGTTCCCAGGGAAGCCGCGGCTATACTGGCTACGCAGGTTACGCAAGCTATGCAAACGGTGGGGGGGGGGGAAAACAAGCGGCAGCTACAGAAACAGACTAGTACTCTTATCACAGAGATCACAAACCGCGTCAGATCCACACAGGGTACAATGACCACACCATATTCTACTCTGACACGAATCATAACTGCGTTTATCACAATGAGAACACAAATATGTGTGTGAAGGACAGGTATGATAATAAGCACTTGCCAAAATGAGCTCAGGTTACGCACTTTTCACATCACATCTGCTTGGAAGTCTGAAGCTGTAATATTTTCAGTTCATAATTAAATGTGGTACCATTCTTACGTATGATATATTTCAGATAATGAAACTGTTGAATTTTAAATAACTTCTGCCTCAATCTTTAATCCTTTTATTAAATACATTTTAACTTTATATTTGACTACAAACTCCACTTTTAAAAAGACTGTACTATTGCACTGGGAAAGAGACATATATTAGGATATTTCTTTCCTTGAAAAAACAGCTTTATATTCTATTATAAGTTTATTTGATTTTGACTGTATAATAGTTCTGTCTTTATAACATACGTTTTAGCCAATACAGTGTGAAATATCTCATACTTATTCTTCTATCTTAACAGCTACACAGCTGCTAAAAACCTTAAAAGTGTCTTTGGTATATCTTTTGCCCAATGACGTGCTCAGCCGTACTTGATGCCATTCCTGAACAGAAGTTTGAACATCACTTCATTGAAAGATCTCTCTTTATAGGGACTAGAAAACCTCCAAAGGACTGCACATTGTTAATGCCAAAGTTAAAATAAAAAAATAAAAATAAAAAATAAAAAAAGGAAAGCTTTCTTAAGTAAAATCTCTCATTTCAATTTCTTTCTCCTTGCAGGAATCTTTTTTGCACTCAAGAATTCATAATTCTTTTGTTAGAATAAACCCAACTTGTTCAAGCTATCTTTTTAGTTCCACATGCTCATTCTTGTTGCTTGGTAGTCTTTCCAGTTAACCCACATCTTAATGTGCCAGCATTGAGAAAAAGGAGATAGGAAACAATCCAAGAAGTCACACAATTTTTGAGTAAGAGGGAATGATTTTCAGTCTGAGCAATTTGTCTGCTGTGCTTTTGCTGTGGCATATGCTTTACATCTCAAGAACATGGGCATGTCAAACTGATGATAATATGGGAATGAAATATTCTGTGGTTGCCTACTTCCCAATCTCATGTAACAATGTTAGTGACAGAGAAATGGAGGAGGAAAAAATATTGTGAAAGGATGCTGTTAATGATCTAGAACATCTCCTGTATTAAAGGTTGGAAGTACCTTATTTCTTGCAGCTGAGAAAAAGGAGCATGCGGATATTTGGGTAAAAGAAGTATAAACCTATGCCTTGAATCTTTTCCTAAATCAAGGTCTTACTTGCAAACTCCTTTCCTGATGAGGAATGTAATGTAGTGTTTTATATTAAATTCTTGGAATGCAATGCTATTCAAGCACTTACCATGAAACTTTTTATGAATTATAATTTTTTTAAATGTCTCAAATATAATATTTAAATTTTTGTGTTTGCTTCAAAAAAAAGAAATCATTTTATTATGTCTAGAGCTGAAAAACCCCAACACTCCACAAGTTATGTGTACTCTGGAAAACATTGTTTTATTTGAACATAATATGTTTAGTTCTAGTTGTGTGATATATAATTTAGAACTATTTGTTTTAGTACCACTCAGGTCTTCACATTTTCCAAGTTAGTTGTATAGCAACAGTGCATTAGCCATGCAATTTATCAATATTTATTCATTATACAAATGGCAGGCTGCTTGTCATAATTAATTATTGAAGTAATAGATAGTCTTATTAATAAAAATTGATGACAAGAACAGAATGATTTACTTGATAAAGACTGATGACAGATTTTAGTATCTGACACGACACTCAGAGCAGTGTGCAGATTAAATCTAAGGCCTCCTGCATGGATAATAAATTGTTATTTCAGAGAATAAAATGATTGATACATTTGCTTTGTGTGGAAAAATCACCTGGGAAAAGATTAAGTTATTTAAACAGACTGTGGTGAAATTTTCTTTCCTTGTGACAAATTTAACTTTCCAAGGAGGTGACAGCCCTTTGGCAGAGAGAGAGGAACTGATGCCTACTTGGGGTCCTTGACTTACAGATTCTCCTAAAAGTCATATTCATTTGAAAATCTCTTGGCGTTCTCGCTCACTTTGCGTACTGCTTTGGCAGCACAAAAAGGAGTGGCCACAACACAGTGAAAGGATGATGGGAAAGTGTGACCATGTGACATGGCAGAGTGTATTCTGAGACAAATGAAGCCTGTCAGACACTTTGGAAAGGCTGCTGCTGTTTTTATTGCTGCATGGCTGAGTTGGCTTCTGACTGAAACTCATTGCACTTTTTTTCATTGGCTTGATCTTGCCTTCTGTGACAAAGAAACCCCAGAGACTAAGCATGTTTTGACAACCTGGAAATGGCTGGGCTAGGGAAAAAAAAAAGCTTTCACACAGGATACTAATTAAAAAAAACAAAAAACAACGCACAACAAGTCTAACCAAAACTATTGGGTATCTCAGGAAATGTTTTATTCATAAACAGTGGTATTGCAAATTAAGATCTAAATATTATATTTGAAAAGTCATTTGAAGGATGCTGGGTCCATAGATGTCTGACATTATCTTTGCCTAGGGAATATAATACATGTTTTTTTCCTTTTGTGCAGCTTTTCCATGGTTTTTCTGTATTTTAATTGAACTTAGAGGAGTTTCATATGTATATCTCTAACATTTCCAACAAAATTAAACATGGAAGTCCTATGTAATTTTCTGTTAGCTCTTTCCTTTAAAGCTTATTTAAAGTAGCTTATAAAATCAGTTTTAGCACCAACAAAGTAATGGAGATTTATAATAGTTTTTCCAAATTCTTGTCTTTCACTTGTTGAGCTCTATATAGACAATGTCATAAAGAAATTATAATTGAATATGCTATTCTACTGAATGTCCATCTAATTTTTTTAAATTTCTTATGCTATACTCTGTACTTTACATTATTTCTGAATCATCCTTCTATAATCACAAAAAAATAAATGTAGTTGTACTTCTATTGGAATTTGAGGTTAGGTCAAACAAGTAAAGACCACAAAAAGACTCCACGTACTAGGACATGAAAAATATACTATTATTGTCAGGTTTGGCACACTCCTTTATGGAACAAACTTTACATCTGACTCACTTATTTACTGGATACTTGCATACAATTATTCTGAGAATGGCACTATTTCTCTTCTGACTCAATAATGATACATACATTGAGCCAAATCCTATGAAAATAAACTGCATCGAGTCTTAAGTTACAAGTCATCTTTCTGAAAGAATTTAGATGATGGTAGGATACATCAACAAACAGCCTTGCTTCTCTTTTTTATTTTTTTTAAGTATTAGTAACAAGAAGAAAGGAGTTTGTATGACTGACTACCTTTAAAACTGCTTGCTAATGTGGATATTCAATTATCTAATTACATAGCAAATTTAAATAATAGGTAATTCTGGTATTTGCAATTTCCAGCTACAAATATCATGACAACGGTTCTGCAGGAACCTGATCACCTTCAAAGTGTTCAGAGTTAAAATTCAAATTTAAGTGATCAAACTCAAAGGAATTCTGTCAGAGCGCCATATCTGTGAGATAAAATGCAGCATAAAAAAAGGAGAATATTTTGTTATATGTATGTGTATGCAATGGGGAGTGGGAAGATGTAGTATTGTTTAATTTTGAGCTACACACCTGTAACCACAGAATTCAGAGTTGGACACAGTTTTGTTTGATATTAGAATGAAAGGTCTTGGGCAGCTTAATGCAGTTAACTTCTTCCTTACTTGTAATAAGGATGGATCTCTGCTTACGATGTAGCTATATGCCCGCATAATATTCCTGAAGCACTATCATTTGACTGTGAAAAGTACAGTCAATTTCTTAGTACACTTGTTGACTGATTGTAGAATAATTGTTCTACTGCTATACGAATGTGAAATAAAAGAGGTATCTACCAACTAATCATACTTCTTTGCACAATATACATACCCTCTCATTCTCAGTCTCCCTCCTGCAGTTAGTCATGCAGTTTCCTGGTGAATGGAATGTGCAAAATTCAGAACAGTTTACTCAAGTTTTCAAATTCTATAGGGAAGATGGGCAAAACTTGGTTCCAGGGACACAGCCTAGGATTAGATACAGTGTAGGCATAGAAGAGGATGGGCTTATTTTGTACTGAGATTTACTGAATAGGATGAAGAATGTCTTCACATATTCATCTGAAATAGATTTTTACATATACTCTACAGAGCTCACAGATATGTGTAAATGTTTTGGTAGAATTATTCCAACTTCTTGTACAGTATTTACATAGCTTATATAAACCTTGGCAACTTTAGTGGGCTTAGCGTACTTTGGATTGAAATGTACATCTCTTGCTAGCACTCAGTTTGATTCTAGCTTCTAAAAGCTAAATTGATAAATGCTTTTAGATATGGAACATTTGAGACTTCTGGACAAATATTAGACCTTGCATCATATCCTGCCCGCTAGTAATGTTTTTATTTATGGGAGTCATTCACATACTTTAAACATATTGTTACAGTGGTGAAATCTTTTATGTGCTCCATTTTTTGCTCCTGTTCATTGTACAACCATTCTAGTCTCTATGTCAATAACCAACTCCACGCATAGCGGCAAAAAATTTCTCAGAGTAATATTCTTCTATCAAGCCATCTGTACAGATTTAATAGCTACCTCCAACTTACTGGACCAGACTTTTCAAATGATTAAAGCAGCACTCTTCAAGTGCGCAGTTCCTTCGCACACCCTTTTCCATCACGTACTTTGGGGCAAGGATTCAAACATTTACTATCAATGTTTCTTTTAAAAGCCAAGTTACAAGTGTCCACTTCATAAGATGTATTTAATGAGCCACTTCACAAGTAAACAGGGAATTTTGTTATACAGAGTCTGGCTGATATGGAGTTCACTTTCTTCATAGCAGCCTTTGCAGATGTGTGCTTTGGGTTTGCGGCTAAAACAGCCTTAGTGACAAACTCATGTTATTGGCTGTTGCTGAACAGTGCTAGCATAGTGTCAAGGCTTTCCCTTTTTCCTGCTACGGTTTCCACCAGTGAGAGGGTGGGTAAAAATCTGAGAGGGACCACAGCCAGGGCAGCTGACCCAGACTGGCCAAAGGGATATTCCACAACATGTATCATGCTCAGCAATAAAACTGGTGTAGAGGAAAAAGGAGAGTGGTCAGATATGTTCAGCAGATATGTCTCAGTCTGGAGTTCTTGGCTCTACTTAGAAATTGAATAGAGATCTAGGTAAAAACCAGAAGGGTTTGGTGGTACTTTGGGTGCCAGGTACTTAGAGTTAGCATTTAAAATTAGTTCAGCATTGTAATAGTCAAATTGCAGACAGATACCTGAACTCTTCCTTTAATGCAGGTATTGGAGTATGAAAAGGAGCAAAGGTGAAAAGATATTTTAACATTTGAACTGCGTAAGATTTTTAAAGCATTTAACTATCATGCTGCCTGTTCAAAGGCAATATGATATGAGAAAAGAATCAAGGCAAACTACTACTATCTTGAGAAAGCAATAAACCTTAAAACGCCCTCACATGAGTTACAAAGTTCAGTATCACATCTTTAAGTAAAATGACTGTAAATAGCCTTTAAGCTCTTGTTCATTGAGGGATTCTAGTATTTTAGCCCTGCACTGATCTAGAAGTGTCCCAGTTTCAGGGTTGGCACCTATCCCAACACTAAGCTTTAAGCTAGTTGCTTCTTTTGCGATGCCTAATCTGACAGATGCATATAGTAAGAGGAATGGATTCTACATGAATTCTAGCATTGTGTTCTGAAGCTGAGCACTGTGAAAACTAGTTAAGGTCCATTATAAACCTATAAAATATTAGTGTGCCAGTAACTTCTTCCTCTGCCTGCATCAGTTGGACGCAAGTCATCTCTAAACTTGAAGCTGTATAACCCTAATAAAGACAGCACAGAGCATGAGCTAGTAAGTGTTTTGATGGGGAACTTGAAAGAGTTCAAGCCACAAGCCTTTCACGTTTTCTGTTTGTTTTCTTTTCTGGTGCAGTTATTCTTGTCTTCATTCAAAAATATTTTCAACATCTGGGCCTGTAAGCATTCCTTTCCCCATCAGAAAATGGCTCAGTTGTTGATGTGTAGAATGTATGTATCTTACAGGGTTTGTTTAGTTTTGTTTGGTTGTTTTTTGCTTTTGGTTTTTTTTTCTGGTTTGTGGATTTCTGGGTTTTTTTGGGTTTTGGATTTTTTAGTTCTTTTTCTTTTGGGGGGGGTGGATTTTGTACATATTTATTTTGTGTGTTTGTTGTTTGTTCATTTAATACCAGCAATTTAAAAAAAATGTGTAAATAAAGCACTCTAAAATTGACTTTTTCTCCAGAAAATTCTATTCCATTTTTTCCGAAGAGACAATAAAATACTGTAAATTTTTTTCAAATAAAGATTTAAAGGAAAAGAAGAAAAATATGCAATACTGAAGTAGAAGCATGTTGCAGAAAGCAAGCTGAAGAAGCTGATGAGAACCTATTAACATCTGCTCCCTGTTCTAAAATCAGCTCTAAGGTATGAACATCTTAAACAATTCTGTTTAATAGGAAACCTCATGCAACCTGATTATTCCTTAGCAGGTGAGAGGAAAATCAGGAAATTGCCAGAACTCATTTTTATGTATAGAATTAATAATAGCATAAGTTTAAAAAGCAGCTTAGATGCGATAAGAGACTGCGAATGAAGTGATGATTAGGCAGGTAACAGGTGGTCCTTATGCAAGGTTGTCAGGTTAGCTTAAATGACGTAAAATAAGTTTGTTGTGAGTCAGTTAACTCCATCATGAATATAGAAGAGCTAAATACCCTGGTTCTGGGCCTTTTTAGATAGCTCTTGATGTAAATTTTGTTTATGTACTTTCAACATGCACTCAGATGAAACATCCTATTTTCATGGTTTTAAAGTAAATTGCCCTGAATAGAGAGGAGATGATTTGAGATATAATTAGGCTAAAGTGAAATCCAACTTTCACACAAGGGTCAAGTTATCCTCTATTTTATCATTTACAAAGTTTTTACCTTTTCTAGGAGTCTATATACACTTTGAAGTGCTGTTTCATTTTAAAACTAATCTAATTATATGCACTTCAGCTGTTAATAGTGTCTGTGGAACTAATGATTAATTTTTGCTGGATTATAGGACAATAATGTGCTAAACCACAGGTACAAAATATTTAAGGTTGTCCAGTTCTGTATGTGTTGACAAATGTGTACATCTCAGAGACAGACTTCTCTGTCAGTGACATGTTTGGAAAAACACTTTAGGCAGAAATTGCTTTTTTAATTTCTTCAGAGTTTAGCCAAGAATGTGGTAGAGTTACACTATTTTCAGCTATATTTAAAGTAAAACATGCTTGTATTCTTTTTCATCACATGTCCACAAGGTTCCATTTTGTAATTACTTAGCTATATGAGAAATGGCTCCCACAACAGCACAGAAAAAAAGATCACAAATTCCTGTACTCCACTCACAACACCAAATACCTCTTATTAATGAGTCAAGAAATTAAAGAGTTACTGGATATCTGTCAGCCAGGATGTCGTAGTGGCCCTAAGAATCTGGCATCAGACACTTCATGAAGTATCTGAATCTTGCACTATTAGTATGCAGTTACGCAACAGCTTAATCAAATCTAACAAAGTTGCTAAAGTAGTCTTGTTTTAGCCTTGTATTTTCAAACTCTTCTTTGACTTTTTCCCACCATTATCATGTGTAGCCTCCCTCCTTGTTCACAACATAAAAGTGGATAAAATATTATGTGTATATATTGAACAATGCATGAAGAAAATGATCTTTAGTTTTTAAAGCAAACATATCGCTTACAGAAGAATGCCGTTTAGTATGTATATACTAAGGAATCTGTTGGTTGTTAGAGAATTCATAGAGCCAACTTTGTGTTATTTTGTGCTTTGTGGAAGCTACTGAGTGATTTGCCTTGTTAGGTAGCCAGTCTTGTATCATTCTTGCCCCACAGAGTAAGTATCTAGGAGTCAAACTCCTTATATTATTTTGAGTATCAAATCATACTGTATCTGTGGAGCACAGTCTGAGCTTAGGACCAGGTCTTACACGCACTTGACACATACTTCCAGTTAAGCTTCCTCATGGTTCTTGGTTTCCTTTTGTGGGGCAAGTGAAAGAATAGCTAAGCCTGTGCTATATGGACATAATAAAAAGTATGTGGGAACCTTCCTGTCCTAAGCATATTCATAATTATACCTTACAGCTCTTTGATCATAATAGATAAACCAAGGAGGTCATCCACAGCTAATTATGAATTTATCCATGGTCGAAATCCTCCAAAACAGAAATGTTATCACCACTTGAATACATTTTTCATACTTTGAAAACAATAATAATAAGTAAATCAATTTAATGGAGTGGCCAGTTCTTCCATGATGGAGTATTAAGAAATAGGTACAATTTGATTTCCTCAATTATTTTACAAATTCAGAGTAATATATTAGCAGTGCTGTAATCTTTTTTTGACCTAAGGGAGATTCAGTTCTTTTGAAGCAATTTAAACAGGAGAGCATCATTGCTCTGTCAGAGTTGCAGTTATGTTCAGAATTGTGAGCACAAGGAATTGCAGTCACCCATGTAAACTCACGGAGTTCTACTGCAGGTGGACCAAAATAGGTTTCTACAGAAATATTGCTCTATATTTTCCAGCTGGAATTAACCCTTTGAAATTGCAATCTAATCCAAAGTGGATTCTAATGATGGCTCACTAAGAATGCCTGCATTATTGTAAAACCTTTCGTTGGCTTGCGCTTGCTACTATTAAAGTGTCACACGGAGTTCTTACAAGCAGCCATCTATTATGTAGCCAGTGATTAATTGGTGGCAAACAGGAAGGATTAATTGTTAAACGTCTAGCACTTCTGAGGGAGGTGGTTCTTCAGGGTAGTTCTTCAGGGTATTCTGGTTTCACCTAGCAGATCTGATTAAACCCTGAAGTCCTATGGGTGGTGTTTCTTTATATGGCACCTTTGTTTATTGCTGCTAGACCTGAAAGGGAATTCATACACTTCTCAACATAGAGATCCTGGATTTCCAATGTTTGATGCACCCACACTCCTCTTATCTCAGAAGTTAAATATTCTTACCATAGTAGAGTGAACTCTCAAGTATGACTAGCATTCAGATTGTAAACTTCAAGCAACTGCTTCTCAGCCTGGAGTCTCTGAGACAGCTGTGGGCTGTGAAATGTCAGGAGATTTGCTAGAAATTGGAGACCAATATTTTGGCACATATGTCCCAATTCTTTTAGTAGGAGAGAGTGCTGAAGCTCTCTAGGAGCTAATAACAGTGCTTCTGGACCAGACAGTTAAGTAGTTCTTTCTGACACTATATTGAAAGTAAACGGCTTTGGCAGAAAAAACCCACTGGGTAATGAAGACTGCCCTGTAAGTCTGCAGTCTGCCTTACAGCGTCCTGGGCGTCTTCCCTAGTCCTAGTTCATATCAACCCAGGGTTCCTTTGTCACACAGACAGCAAGAATCCTTGTGTTTCCTTTCTGCCGTTCTCACAGAAAACAGTACC
Organism: Psittacus erithacus; assembly: GCA_009867235.2. Classification (NCBI taxonomy): domain Eukaryota; kingdom Metazoa; phylum Chordata; class Aves; order Psittaciformes; family Psittacidae; genus Psittacus; species Psittacus erithacus. The sequence continues at coordinate 9,909 of WYDI02042620.1, forward strand.
TTCTTGGCTTTTCTTGCTTATTGGGTGAACACATGCACGTACATGTGTCTATCTTATAAAGAAAATAAGACTAATTTAGAATATAATTTTTATCCTTGTGCCTCAGTCATGGTGCATAGTGGAATCACACTTTCACCACCACCTAGTGTGGATTTTTTGAATTTAATTTAGACTTTTTTTTTATGACAATTAATTTCTGGAGATGATGCAGCTAGTTTAGTGAAAAAATAGGATTTTATTCCATTTCATGCATCAATAAAAAAATTATTATCTAAGTGCAATTACAAAATAGTTTAGCCTTCTTAGGCATCCAGTACTCACAGCTCTTGTTCACCGTATGATGAATTAAAAAAGAACTTCTGCCCTCATTTTGAGGGCATTCATTAATGCTGGGTGTGTTAACCAAACCACTAGTAAAAACATAGCTTGACTTTTGAATTCTAAGTCAGGTTTCCTATACCTCTTCTCTTACACATATGTTATTGAACGTATTTGACAGAGTGACAGTGAAAAATATTGATTGGTGATTTTTGGTGCCAGTTTTAGAGGAAAAACCAAACCAGCACTGGAAATAAAGCCAGCAAGGCCTGGCGGGCTTTCAGTTTCACTTCCAGATGTTTTGTTGTATACAGACAAGGAAGGTAATAGCGCAGCTCACCAAGTTGAAGCCAGTTACCAAAAAAATAGTGTAAAGGATTAACTCCTGTAGCTCTGCATACATGCTTACATTATAACCAGTAAGAAATTACTGAAGCAGTTGTAAGAGTCCTGATGATACTGTGTTTGAGACGTCTGAAACTGCCTGTCGTTTAAGCCCTGCCCTGCTGGCAGAACCACGCAGTATCTTGCTCACTTTCTCCGCTTATTCTTCCCCCTGCTCCCAGAGGGATGGGGAGGAGAATTGAAAGAATGCAGCTCCCATGCGTTGAGATAAGAACAGTCCAGTAACTAAGGTATAAAACAAACCACTACTGCGACCACCAATAATAATAATGATAAGGGAAATAACAAGGGGAAAGAATACAACCACTTGTCACTCGCCAGCTGATACCCAGCCCAATCCGAGCAGTGATCTAACCCTTCTGGGTAATTGCCCCTAGTTTATATAGTGGGCATGACATGTTGTGGTATGGAATACCTCTTTGGCTAGTTTGGGTCAGCTGTCCTATCTCTGCTTTCTCCTGGCTTCCCTCCTCCCTGGCAGGGCATGAGACTCAGAAAGTCAAAAACACAGCACTGCACTAGCTACTAAGAAGCAGAAAAATGACTACTACTGCTGAACCCAGGACAGTGTCAAATACCTGTTATGACTATTCAAATTAAATGTTTGCAGTCATGACTGATATGTTTATTATTTTAAGTATCTTATTTAAAACTGATCAGCTGCCAACTGAAGAAACAGTTTGGACAAATTAACTAAATGTTTAACTACATAGACTCGAATGACTTCCAGGAACGCTGCTTCTGTTTTGGAACTGAATTGTGTACAAAACAGGACAGTTTGCAGTGGATCTGATCAGTTTTGCATAGGAGCATAAATATGTTAATTTCTGTATAATCACTTAAACTATTTTCCAAATCACCAATTTATTCAAAGTTTTCGTGTGAAATGAGATGCCAGTGTTGTCCTTTTATAAGTGTATAATATACAGGACACCAAACCCTCTATAATGACTATTTATAGATGAAAATAGAAGTTATATTAAATCTTCATCTCTTGCATTGATATAATGTCCTCCCAATTGCTGGCTTTTGTATTTCTGTTTTGCTTTTAATGTATTGTTACTAATCAGTGAAGGGATGGTGAAGCTGGAGAACAGTGATTAATGCAAAAGGTTATCTGCTTTTTTGAAATAATAAGTTAAAGCTTAAAGAAAATATTAAAATTCTTAAATCTGTATATATATATAATTTTTTTATCTGTGCATTAAAGAAGAATGCTCTGCACATCTGTTTCAGCCATAACTAAATGAAGTGACTTATTCAATTGAGGGTTATAAGAGACTTTAGAGCTAACCTGGATTTGCCTATCTGCATGGTCAGTAGGATTTGGAATAACAATTTATTATAACGCATTATACTTTATTTATAATTCACAAATGGCCTAGATTTAGTTTTTTATTACTCCTAAGTCCTCTTTTCACAATTAGTGTCAGTATCCATTGGAAATGATTGCTAATAGAATAGAATAGAATAATTTCAGTTGAAAGAGACATACAGCAACCATTTAGTTGAACTCCCCGACCACTTCAGGGCTGATCAAGTTAAAGCATGTTATTAAGGGCGTTGCCCAAATGCCTTTTAAGCACTGACTGGTTTTGTGGCAACAACTGCCTCTCTAGGATGTGTTTGATCACCCTCTTGGTAAAGAAATGCTTCTTAATATCCAATGCAAACATTTCCTGGCACAGCTTTGAATCAATCCTATGTGTCCTATGGCTACGATTCCAGTGAAAAGAGCTCAGGATGCACTTCCCCTGTTCAGGGAGCTGTAAAAAGCAGTAAGTTCACCCCTTAACCTCTTTTTCTCCAAACTCAACAAACTCAGAGTCCTTAGCTGCTCCTCATGCAACATTGCTTCCAGCCCTCTCCCCAGCTTTGTGTCCCTCCTCTAGATGCATTCAAGGACCTTCGCATCCTTCTTAAATTGTGAAGCCCAGAACTGCACATAGCACTAAAGCTGAGGCTGCCCCAACACAGAATGCAGCAGAATAATCACCTTTTTGACCGCTTAGTTATGGTGTATTTAATGCACCACAGGATGAAGTTTGCCTTCTTGGCTGTCATGGCACACTGCTGACTCCTACTGAGCCTGCTGTCGACAAACATGCTCAGGTTCCTAAAGACAAGCTCTTCCCTAAGTAAACGAAAAATTATCAGAATTTTGTGGAAGTAACTGTGGTGATTCATCCAAAGAAGCTCTGCACTAATTAGCAGGTGAAGGCATAAGCAAAATTTTCTATTTAAAAGAGCTAGGTAAAATGCACAGCAGCATGACAGATAACCTGGGAAACTGAGTCATAAACTATACCATGACTAATTTAAATATTTTAAAGTTATAATTTATTAATGTTTATGCAACTTGGGAGCAATAAGCATCTCCATGTTCCTAAAATAACCTAGTTTATGCTACTATCTTGCAAAGTAGCCTACCATTACACCAGTTTTCATTATAGTAAAAAGGAGTTTGCCGAGGGAAGCTGTCAGATGGTAAAGACAGTACTGTAGCCATAATTATTCATGAAAGTCTTCTACAACTGGATAAAAACTATAATACATGAACAAAATACATGGTATTTTTTAAATTAGGTATTTTCCATGAGCTGGACTTTGAGACTTGCAGCATATCTTTGAGACTTTTTATATCTGATAACATCCGAAGAGGTGAGATAACACAGGGGAAGAAAATATTACATTGTACAAACAATACCTAAAAAAAGTGGGTGGTTATTCTAAAATGGTAGCAGGTAAATATAACAATGATGCAACAATTATCTTGCATGATTCCTTGCAAAGTGCTACTTTCCTCTTCCATTGGAACCCATCTTAGTGTCTTCCATCACAGATAAAATTGTGAGGATGATTTGTTTACGGTATCCTCAAAACATAGCTCTAGTCCAGCTACATTATCTGAAAACTTGTCCTGTGAGTAAATAACTTACCAATAGCAATGGGATATTACTGATCATTTCTAAAGTTCTAAATCATTTCAGAAAGTAGCCCATGCCAAGCCAGAGGGCTCCTTCTAGTCTGAAACAACAAAGGTCATTTTTAATTTTTTTTATAAGGCATTTGAATTAGCAAAATCTGTGGCCAAAGGTGTGATATCAGTTCTTCTGCTGAGAAGAATCCCAGTGTTATGATCTTGTTAAATAATATGATTGCTGTGGTCAAATTCTCACATCCCTGTGTGCTCTCCCTTCTCTCACCCCAATGCTCTCTATTAAGTTCTTAGTTTTGGCTGTAAGGTATAAGATGCTTTGTACTTCTCTTTTTCTGATTAAATCTGCTTTATGGTGAGTCTTCTCAAGTGCCTCATTTCAGTTGAATCTTCTAGAAGTTATTGAAGTACTACTTGCTTCTGTCAGTGATACAGAACTTCTTGTGAGAAAAGAGTGCTTGTGAGAAAAAAATGTTATCAGTTCTTGTGACAAAAGGAATGGCTTTGTCATAGAATCGTAGCAGAGTTACCTGGTTGGAGCCCCACAGGTCATCAAGGCCAACTTTCTACTTTCAGAAGAATTGTTATCAGCCTACTGTTAGATAAGGTCAAGAGCTTTGTCTAGCAAAGGTTTGGAAACATCTGTGAATGCAGATTTCACTCCCTGAAACGGTAACCAAGCCCAAGGCTGTACTACCTTCTGAGTAAATTTGGGAGGTTGGGGCAGTTGGTTTGTTTATTTGGGTTGGCTTGGTTTTTGTTTCAGTTTGTGTGGGTTTTATTGTTTAGGGTTTTTTTGTTTTGTTTAATTTTTCCAAATAATCTGAACCTCCTGAGGTGCTGATTTTCTAAGTTTCTAACATAACCAAACAGAGTTTGGGTCCATAATCCACCAGTCTATTGCAGTGTTATATAACTAAAGCTGTATTTTACAGTTTGGTGGAAATCGTATTATTGGTGGTTTATATACCTGCCTATCCCTTTTTCCCTTTTTCCCAACCAGCATTATTACCTTGTTTTATGCTTATGATCTGCATTTTTTCCCATTATCTTCTCTGTTGAACTTCAACCACAAAGAATAACTGCTATAAATATTTTTAAAGATGTTTATGTTTGCACACATCTGAAATAGCTTTGAAAAGCCAAGTCCTTAAAAGTTCAGAGATGCGGTAATTATACTGCCATGCATAAATTCTTTATTTTGTTCCCCCACTTGAGATAGCTACAGCCTGTTCCTTCAGAGCACTTGACATTTTGATACCCTTTGCATTTTAGGCTAGTTTTATTTTATCTCATTCAACACCTAGTTCAGTTTAATGTTATTTGCATAGTAGAGAACCAGAGACTGAGTGCAGCTTGGAAAAGTTTGATTTCCGTGATTTGGAGAGCATCATACAGGAAATATTTTTTTAAAGGCAAGATGATCCCATTCTTGGAGCTAAATTTAAATGTTTCACATACAATATAATCCTTTTTTTTTTTTTTTTGTTACCTCTTTGGCTGCATACCTTCCAGATTCTGAAGTATAATAAAACAGATGTTAACATCCCTGTTGATTTTAGAACTCCAGTGCATTTGTAGAGCATTTACTCTTAGGACTGGTAAAAGAGCCTCTGTTGCTTTTCCTCCTTCTGCAGAGTTTTGCATTCCTTCCCTTTGTACAACTCACACCTTAATTCCAGATTGCTAAAACTTTTGCTCTCTGCATTCGTGACCTCACTATTAGTGGACTTTTCTTCAGAGGGCAAACTCATGTGTTATCTTTCAAACAACAGCACAATAGGGAATCTAAAAATTGACATTCATGTTCTGAAGAGAAACTCCTGATCCTGTACAAATAGTCTTTGGCCCCAAATCTCAAGTTCCTACATGGCTTCTTGAACCTTCTTTCTTTCCAGCTGACCCAGTGTACCTACAGGACCCTACAGAGTAACTGTAACTCTAGGTGAATCCAGGATGTCATATCTGAGGCGCAATGGCAGTCAAATGCTGGATAACACACCATGCAGTTTGCGTAAGGTAAATATGCACAGATGCAAGAATTTTTTCATAATCCAGTTTCAGAATTAGCAATCTAATGGTTGTTATTAGTCTAGCTGCAATTATGTTAACATTTTAAATGCAAAGAATCCAGATAATTCTCAATAACACTACAGTTAACAGTGATCTAACTTTCTGCTGTTTCTTGGGTGTTATGCCTCTGGATACTAAGATGGATGGTACAAGCTTTCCTTAAGAGGGAGATGGGAGTAGTATTACAGTGAGTCATCATCAGCATTTCTGATGCTTCTCAGAAAGGAGTATAATGCTGATAACCGGAGGTTTCTTCCTTTTCTGAGAGGTAGCTGATTATTGATAATGCAAAAATGATTACATTCTCATTCTTATACTGGGTTATTAGTTGTTTAGTACACTGTATATACTTAGCAGTCTATTCTTAGAGAAGTATTGTAATTATGTGGCATTTGGGATGTAAATTTTACTGATTGAGTTTCCTAAATGAGAGTTAAAACAGCAATGATTTTCTTCTAAGGATTATTTTCTTATTAATTGTTGGCCTGCTCCAAACCATGCTTAAATATTCTAAAAAGAGGGGAGAAAAATTAGACCTGCATACAGTGGGGGGAAAAATAATCAGATGATGTTGAGAATAATATACACACATCACATCAAATGCATGGGAATTTGTTCGATTCCATACTTTATTTCCACCATCATTACTATATTCCTTATGCAACAAAAAGACGCAGTTAGTACTCCTCCCTAATTTCATCTCTGTAAAGAAATCGTACACCATGAACTTCATCAGTTTGTACAGGATTTCTTTGTGACTGTCATTTAGTGTGCTGGGAGGGGCATGTTAGTAACAGCAAATGAGATTATATTATTGTCATTACTAATTGAATTCTAATGTTGGCGTTCGTTAACACAGAAGGAAACGCAGCACTACAGCCAAGACTTTGCTGTAAAAATTTCAATTAAGTGGCATGCATGGTACTAAAATTGAGGTAAAGCCAGAAAAGTGCTATATAGTTTTTGTGTTACACTTATATCTTTTGTTGAAAAATAAGTTAGCTATGATTTCTATCAATTTACTAAAGAATAAGTTAATATTACAAAAAAGATCTATTACTAAATACTATTATTTTAGTAGCTTTTAAAATAATTATCTTAAATAGCCATTTACCATAATTAAGGAATCTGTTATTTGCATATTTTAATTGATTAGCACATTGTTTCATTTTTCTATCTGGAAAATACCTGTTCAATAGGGTTCACAGTTTAAAAATCAATGGATTCTGTTGCTCTTCTCTTGCGCTGTTCCTGACTGAATCAATAATGTTAGGCTGGTAACCACATGCAACGAGTGCCTATGATTTAGAAAATCGTATTTAACAAACAGGAATAGCAAATAGTTGCTTACAGAAATTTATCAATTCTGTCAAGGTACATGTGTCTCACAGGTGACAGCTTATGGGAGATTCTGTCCTTCACAATTTTTTTCATGGGATATATAAAAGTAGAAGAACTGATCCTTTTGATCTTGTAAATACATTCCAGCCACATTAATCTTCAAAACTTTTGCTTTTGAGTGTTTACATGGATAAACAATATCCATTATTGTAATTCTTATAAATGAGACAGTCTGGAACTTTTCTTATCAATTAGATATATTATCCTCTTATAAGTAGCCAAACACATCTTGCAAATTCTACAGAAATGCAAAATTCTAGTAAAAAAAAAATCATGCAATACTGTGTGAGACAACATTTGTTTGGATTTTACTTAATGACATAATTGACTGGGTGATCAAAGGAATTAGTAGATTCCATGGACTGAATCTGAATATGGATAAAGTTGTCCAATACATGATTTTTGAAAAAAAAAAAAAAAAAGAAGATTGAATAAATTGAAATTTCAGTAAGCTCAGAAAATCACTAGGTAAAATCTGATGTCTAAGGGAAAAAGGGATTCTGAAGAGATTGACAGTTACTTAAGGAAGAAATATTAAGACTAAAAGCAAAAGCTATCCTGAAACAAAGAAAGCATAGTAAGATTAATGAAGTACCAAGTTACCTAAGTAATGAGTTCCTCAATGACTTGATCATGAAAGAAAGCCTAAAGAAAAGGAGTCAAAGTATTAAGAGTGTAAATATAAAAAATACAAGAGAAACATCAAAAGACCTCATAGAGCTAGCAAGGCTCATGAAGAATAAAAGGAAGGATTCTGCAAGTACATGAGTAGGGAGAGAAAAATGAAGGAAAGAGCTCGTTTGCTTCTCAGATGAGAAGTAAAATAAACGATGGCTGACGTTTTTAGAAGATGAGAGTGTTACTATCTTTTCTGCATCAATCTTGACTAAAAATCTCCTCTGTGGTAATTTTAAAACAGATAACATTTGTGGCAAAAGAAAAAGAATTTGTGACAGTGTAGGGAAAGACCAGAACAGAGACTTCATTCTAAATCAGATGCTTATGCATTTGGAAGAAATTCACTCAAATTACTTGAGAGAATTGATTGAAGCTCTTTGTGTCATCAGTGGTTATCTTTCACACAGGTGCAAAATGGCAACTATATTGCCAATTTTAAAAAAAGAGGAGAAAATTAAATGCTGGGCTTATATTGAAATAAATAATGAAACAAACTGTTTATAAACATAAAAATAGTAAGAAGGTTGATAGTGCAGAATCATTAAAAAAAATCATATCAAAACAATGTATCTTCCTTTTGTTGTAAAATGTATTTATATGTGTGAGGCATTAGATATTGTATTTTTCCTCATTTTTAAAGAATGCAATACTCCAAATAGGAGCATATTCTCATTATCAAGCTAAAAAGATACTCTAGAGAAAACTATTATGACTATCTTGGAGAGTTATAGCCAGGAAGTATTTTTCAGAGGCCCACTTTCTAACTGGAAAGATTCATTGAGAGAGACAATGCAGAAAAGTTAAGGAAGTGGGACATCAGGGGAAAAATCACTGAATAAGTTTCACTGAAGGGATTTTCTTGGACTGTTATGGAAGTTCATTGTTGCTAGGAATAAATGAATTGCAGTTACCTCAAAATAGATTAAATAAAGTTGAAATTTCCATGGGGCTGAGAATAGGCTTGATTTTCTTTCAGCATTTTTTTCTTTTTATATTTGTACCCTAAAATAGTCATAATTTTTCAAAATTAAAAAAGGAAACCAACAAAAAAACGAACCACCCAAACAGAAAAAACCTCCTAGTTTTATTTTCCCCAAATGAATTAAAAAGATTCTTTAAATTCTTTCTGCTTTAGTTTTGGCCTAAACTTTTAGGAATTTCTGTCACTTAAACACACTTTTTAGTCCAAATTCCACTTTTGAAATTGAATTTTCTGTAACTGATTACTCAGAAGGTTTGAAAAATAAATAATATAATATATGTACCCTGATTCATTCACGGGCTGTCATAGCTGAAAGAGTCATTGCTTTGTCCTTGAAACCTATTGCTTTAAACCTACAGTAATAATTAAAGAACAGCTTTTAAAAATGTATGACTTCATATCATACCTTCCTAACAGTATTATACTTAATACTCTGATATCCACTGCATTTGTATTTCCGATCTCCTTGGACTGTTCTTTTAGAAGTAGGGTAGAAGGCCACTGTCCTTTCTCCCTTGCTTTTTAAACACAGACCAATCTCTGATTATCATAAACAAAGAGGGCTGATCATGAGACTTCAGATCTAGATGTGATTATCTCAACTCATTTATGTTGAGTATGTGTATAGAATTTCATTATAGGAAGGACTTTTATGATCTTCACTAATAACAAAATAGTGCTGGAAAATCATGCCTTTCTTCTCTAGGATTTGCTTCAGTGGAGTTATTTCTTAGATGTATCTATCTCAAAGTATTGATCATTCATAAAATGGGTGATGCGCCAAACATAAAGCATGTATGAGTTTGGTTAATATCTCTTTCTTATTGTCTCCTCCTTGCACTCTAGGAAACAGGCATGCTGAAATACATTGAGGTGTGTCAGTGAATCTCCAACTAAAGTAAAACACTGAAATAATTGCTATTTACCACCTTAGTTTATTTACAAATTGACATGCTGTGGCACAAGTCAGAATTTCCATGTCCCTTCCAGGTATGAAGTTTAAGCAGAAACCCAGTATTACTGAGTTTTACTGATCAGAGATATTCATGCAGTTGTGATAGAAATGATGGTTGAGGTTTAGAAAAGCAGCATCTGTCCAAAATACACGGAATTTTTGTTTCTTTTATGGGGGATTTTTGTTCTGTTCATTTTTGTTTTCAAAAGTGGAAAATAAGTAGAGATCACATAACATGTAATGATCAGCTATCTTTCCTGTGAAGGTCTGTTTTAATATGAAAAATGATGGCAGAAATGCAGACAATAAGTGAGTCGGTGAAGGCTGTGAGTACTGTTATCAGAGCTTCCTCATTCAGCTACACTTGTCCTCAGCATTAGCAGAATTTCTGAATAGACAATGTGGAAATTAATACTAAGGAATGTTGTATAATTTAGGTTTGAGAAGTGCTAAGATCCCTGATAGTATAACCAGATTCTTATCTAGCAAAGGTCCCTTCCAGCCCAGACTATTCTACGACACAGTTACTGATATTAGACATATCCAGAAATGTCCCTAACAAAGACAGAGAAACTTCTTGTGTAATGAAGACCCAGTAACACCTTTGGTCCACAGAACTGTCAGCAGGTATACAAGTCAAGAAAATCAGCTTTATGTTTGAAAGGAAATTTTCAGTATTAGGCAGTGTGTGAATATTTTACTTTTTCATTGTTGCGTAAGATAATGAAAATAGGGTAAACAGTCTCAGTAAAAGATTATTTTGACACAAAACCATTTCTCCTTTTCTATCTTTGCTACCTATCTGAAGAATGAGATAACAGCATATCTCCTTTTGCAGTGTTCTAAGTTTTCTAGATTTACCCTCAAGCTGAAAACACACTGTCTTTTTTTACATACTTATAACATCTTCTTACAGGATTAAGAATGTAATTGAATTATACAGGTCAAATTTGTAACAGTGTAGAGGCAACTCAATTGGTGCACTGCTTTGAATATTTGTACAAGTGATGATTAGCCATGGTATATCCACCCTGAGCTGCTAAGTAAGATGCATCTCCTTGCAGTTTGCAGTCTCTGTCTACACAGTATCTCAGTATCTGGTTTTGAAATTAGCTTTGTTGTAACATTTTTATCATAAGTTTTTATCATAAGTTTTCTTTTAATAATCTTCAACCTTTAATAATGTTGATTTTTGTAACCTTCAACTATTAGTAAGGTCGAAGATGTAATTACTTCCAACAAAGGAGTGCGTATGGGATTAAACTTGATCTAATTGTAAAAACAATAATCACTGTTGAAATAGAATACTTACGATGCCTGCCTTAATATCAGGTTTTTAACCTTGAAGGAAATGGGTTTCTAGGAAATGGGGACCTGCTGCTCAGCAGTGGTCTAACATACTATGCAGTTGTTGGTAAGTGGGGATTTCTTAGGTAAAAGGCATAGTATGGATATGTAGTTTAGACTGTAGTTTGCTAAAAAAAGTTATCCAGCTGATTTAATTAGACTACGCCATGCTTTCTGGGGAAGGAAGCCACAACAACAAAAATGAAAACTTGGAGTGGCATTCTCATGTAGCTTTTGCTCATTCAACCCTGCAGGCTGATAACATGCTATGCATGCAAATGTATGTTATCAAATGTAGTGGTCATAGGGACAATTATCTTTCACTCTTCCTCTGTTTTGCTCAGTTATTTTTCAAAACATAGAGATTCACCAGATCCAGGTTCTATCTTCTTTCTGCTTACACTTACATTGTTTCTTTTTCCACTGTGACTAGCACTAACCAATTCAACAGGACTCATCCTGGATTTCATTCTTAACCAAACAAGTAGACATAGTGAGTCTCTAGGAATCACACTGACCCATATTGATGCTGAAGTATTGCTGCACATCAAGACATAGTGCCAAAAGTCATAGTCGCATATTCCTCATATGCATTTGAGACCATGATGGTCGTGTTATTAGGGACAGAAATGTGTCAGTTTGCTTTTCTGTAGGAAGAGTAGTGTGAAGTCCTCTCTTTGGCATTGCAGGCTATATTCATGTATCCAAAGCAAGTGCAAAGCTAGTTCTCCCACTCACGAGTTCATCTGATTTCAGAATGTCTATTAAATGCATTGCTCCTCACTTGTCAGAAGTATTCCAATGTGCTTTCTTGTGTCACAGGTGTGTCTCAGTTTACGTAAAAAGCAATGTGATCACAGTGATCTGTTCATTGCAGCCTGGATGAAATAGCTTCCATTCATAATATTCTTTACATATCCATGAAAAGCCTAGGCCATTTTTGTTCTGGCCTTGATGAACCTACCCTTAACATCTTCAATCTCATAATATGCATGCTAAAGATTACCAGTTGTTTTTTCTTTTTTGTTCAGAAACTGTCCTGCTGTCCTGGTGAGTTAATGTTGTGGTTTAAGCTTAGTTGTAAATTAGAAAAGCATGTAGCTTGCTCGTTTTCCCCCCACAACCTGTCCTCCCCCCCTCACCCCCAGAGGGATGGGGAGGAGAATTGAAAGAATGCAACTCCCACGGGTTCAGATAAGAACAGTCCAGTAACTAAGGTATAACACAAACTGCTGCTACCACCAATAATAATAATAATAAT
>WYDI02042621.1:0-25153 GCA_009867235.2 Psittacus erithacus
CTGTGTCCAACCTGGCCTTGAACACTGCCAGGGATGGGGCAGCCACAGCTTCTCTGGGCACCCTGTGCCAGCTCCTCCGCACCCTCACAGGGAAGAACTTCTTCCTTATATCCAACCTGAACTTCCCCTGGTTTAGTTTGAACCCATCACCCCTGAATGTGAGCTTTTACAAATGGGTGGCTTGACAATCTGTATACTTCTGCAGTGGTGAGGAGTCATCCCATTTTGCTTGTCCTAAGGGTTTGGGCCCCAAATTGTTTAGAAATTAGTAGAACTTGTGATTTCAGCAAGGAAAATACAATGGAAATTTCAGCCTTTCCTTTAGGGCTGTGTCCAGTCTTGGATTAGGCTGGTTCTGTGACTACATGTCAATGCAGTGTGATAGAGCAATGTAAAAAGGAGACTGACAGCATATATGATGTTTTGAGTTTTGTTTGCTTGCTTTCCCAGCAACTGAGATCTGTTGTGTATGTGTGTAGGCAATATGTTGAGGAGCAACAGGGTGTCTAGCAGTCCCCTGAGAAACACCCTATAAATAACTTGCTTTTATGTGTCTCTCGCTTAGTTTGGCTGCCTTTTTAGGTTGAGGTTAAATAACAACTTCTGTCGAGTGTTACCCAATGTGCATGTGGCAACTGTAAGCCCCTGTAAACTACCTGCTGGCATAAGTCTTTGGGCAGGTATAATTCAGAGATTCATTTAGCCCTTCCTACCAGCATGTGAGGGTTTAAATGGGAGGTGGTTTGGGGAAGTTTCAGGAAAGCTGCTGTTTGAATGACTGCTGTGGTGGCAGCCACCCTGCTGCACCTGCTGGAACCTGAATTATGGTTATCCCATTCACAGTGACTTCAGATGAAACTGGAATGTAACAGAACAATCTGACACTCGGATGGGGATTAAGGTGGTTTCAGGAAGGCTTAAGGAAAAGAGAGGAGCTACATTTAGGGTTAGAGTGTGTAGGTAATGATTTCCCTGAGTGATAGCTATTCGTCTGTGACTGGAGAAGAGGTAGTTGGACTCCTCTTGCCATGGCCCAGGGAATGATGGCCCCAGGGCTGGTTTCCAGATAGAGTCTTTTGGGATGGTTGGCAACTCTGGCTGCTTTTTCTAGTTGTCCATAAAGCTGTAAGTAGACACAGTAGCTAGGATCCTTTCCTAGTAGTGCTGTGAGCCTGCTGTTACAGTATTTTGGAGGAGCTTTTGTTGGGAAACCCAACCAAATCTCTTCCATGGGCCACCCTGGCTGGTTCTGAGTCTTGCCTGATACACCAGGTGCCACCCTGGGAGCTGTTCTGACACCAGCTACCAGGTCTTCTTCTCCTAAAACTTTAAGTGCTGATGGAGGTGGTAGTTCCCAAATTACTCCCTCTCCCAGTCCCCAAAGAAAACACTTTTCATTCAGATTAAGTAGAGTGACTTGGAGATGTCTGTCTTTTCCTTTTTCCCTTTTTTTGATAAATCTTTATTTTGCAAAATACAATGTACAGAGAAAACAAATCAGGTCCTGAGTGCTGCTTTGAGTGCGTTTGAACAGCTTTAGAGGAAAAAAGGTACTTTATAGCCACAAAATGACCACAGGGATTTATTGATGCTTTATTTTTTCCAAAAGATTCCATTTTTTCAATGCAAACTACATGGAAAGAGATGCTCAGGATGGATGGATCCTGGATGGCAGCTTGCCTTGATGAAAGTTCGTGTTTTTGAAATGAAAGTGTAGTGACCCAGAGGTGATACCTATGGATGCACAGGTAAAACTGGTGCGGTCGGAGGCACGTATCATCCAGTTCTATTCAGTTTCCATGTTGGTGGTGACAGACTGAGCATGAATTTCAGGCAGATCTCGGGTGCCATCTGGTCTTCCTGAATTTGCCTTATTCTGGGAAGGGAGAGTTCGATTTGAAGCTGGCTGAAGGAACACTTGCAAAATGACAAACCTAGCCCTTGATTTCTGTTTTGAGGTGTTTGTTGCTCCGTACAAGAGTTGGCAATGTATCTTTCTTGGGATAAAATAACTAATAGGTCAAATAAGACCACACAGACATTTCAAAGACAGCTGCTGGGTTTTTCTTTGGACAAAATAGCAGCATATCAAGGTTTGTGAGGTTTTCTGTTTAGGTGTTTTTTACTTCCTACTTGTAGAACAACTGCTAAATGACTGGGTACTTTTGAAGCCCTCTTTTGGCTATTGATCGTGCCTGTTAAAATACTCTTTTTCAGATGATTATTGAAAAGCTGTTCTAGGTAGTTCACCCAGGTATTCATGCTATGTAATTTGTTACAGATTTCTGTAACATTATCAGAAGGTGTTGCTTTGATTTCCTTTAGAAAACCAAGCAAACCACAAGATCTCAAGGTGCTTATAGGATAAATATCTCAGGCTGTCAGTTTGCACAGCTCAATCTCTGATTTTTTTTAAGACTACAAGGTCTAGGGTGATGTTTAAGCATGAGCATTTCCATGCTTGTGAATAAACTGAACATTTCTTTTCACAGTTTGGGTATGTTTGAAAAACCCACTAAACACAGTTTCCAACCACTTACAGAGCTGTGAACAACACCCAGGGATCTGCACTCCTGTTTTCTTTGCTCTTAGACAACAGTCTCATTTTGCTCTATTTGGACTATTGAGGAGAAGGTGTCATGTTGGTTTTGTAACTTATACTTGGCCACGGGCATGTAGAAGGCTTTAAGCATAGCAAACAGACCAGGTTAAGTGTGCAAATGAGAAGAACATACCGTGTGGCATCTGAGGAAGTCCACTTAGACAGACAAGATGTGCTTTACAAATGCTGTGGGGAAAATACAGATGTGCTAGTTAGAAGGAGCAGCAAATGTTAATTTGGGAAATATCTTTAAAAATCATAGCTGTTCCTGAGCTGATGGCATTAAAAACACATGTTCCTGATCACATTTGACCCAACAATATGATAGAAAGTTCTAAGTGTGCTGCTGATTGTACAAATATATTGTCTTCCTGCTTAAGCATGGTAAGACGAAATCTATGATGAATAGAGCACTTTTTCTAAGCATTAGCTATAGGGTTGGTTCCAATCACTGCAAGTGTTCTACAGAAGGTCAGAGAGTTTAGAGATACGGTGTTGACCAAAGTAGCCTTCTCTGTGGCTGAATCCAGTCCTTCTGAGTGGTGTGACTGCAGGCTAAGCATGTTGCAGCAGTCATTTTCACACATAAGCCTTTCAGCCTAGCTCAGCTGTAGTTGTGTATATTTGCCTGAGAAGCTAAAGCAAACTGCAATAAAGCTTTGCGAGAGAAAGAAGAAATGTAGAATGAGAGGGTGTTGGGCTCTTGCACCTACCCTCGTAGTTGATGCAGCCGTTGGAGTCTTCCTGACCTTTCATGAGTTCCTCTACTTCTTCTTCTGTCATCCTCTCACCTGGAGAGTTGAGAGATATCTGTTAATTCTTCCACAGACAACTGAAACCTACTGCTTTTCCAAAGGCTTTCCTTATTTCCTGAGTTAGTAACAAAAAGACCTATACATGAACTGAGTGTTAGTAGTTTTAACTTTCAGTAGCAGTTTTACATGTGCGTATAGACACAGGGATTCCAATTATTCCTACAGAGTAAAGAAATTATGCTGCAAATCCTCTGCCTTTGTTCATGTCTGTTATGTCCCTGAGGTATACAGCCTTTTCTCCCTATTCTTTATATAATGAGCACTCCATACTTACTCTGAATTTAGAAGTAATAAACCAAGCCTTTTCCTTTAGGCTTTCTACTGAGTTTTGTGTTTGCTTTCTTTGTGGGTTGCCGGTTAGGAAACCCAGTTTTGTTTGGCTTTGTAGCCTCCTACCTCTCCGAACTGGTTAGAATATCCTTCCTCCTTCTCATGCCATCTAACAGAAGCAATTTTTAAAGTGCTCATAGAGAAGATAATCCCTTACCCAGAGTAGCCAGTACATGACGGAGCTCAGCCCCCATGACTGTGCCATTGCCTTCCTTGTCGAAGACACGCAGACCTTCAACGAAGTCTTCATAGGTACCCTGCTCCTTGTTGTTAGCAGCTGCTTGCAACATGGGCAGGAACTCCTCAAAAGTGATTTTCTTGGCATTCATCTCTGGAAAGAAAGCACCAGTTGCTACATGCTAGACACTTCTATGTGTGTTCTTTTGGCATATTTGCTCTGAAATGTGGGAGAGCTTCCCACCTCATTTGCACACCTCTTTCTGTCCTTTTCTTTAGTCTTTGCCTGGGGATTTGGCAGTTCCTTTGCAAAACCTGCATTCTCTCTTACAGGAGTTAGTTTTCACATCCATCTGATTTTTCACCTACTTGCTGCAGCCCTCTTCTCATATAACTTTATATGCTTACGTGCACATTGTATTTCTCTTTCAGAAATGAAACTAGCTGGATGAGTTGATCTTTGAAAGGATTTTGTGAACGGAGGAACTACAGAATATGATAAACCAGAAATCTTGAGCCCAAACAGTGGGGAAAAAGTAGAAAGTGGAGTATACAACTGAGATGAGACCCTGAGGTTGCTGGCATGATAGTGACCTCTTCAGGGCCTCTTGGATGTGGTAGCATAGACTATTAGCATAACAATAAATCAATTAGAAATATGAATATCCAGTGGGGATGGTCTCCAGATTTACTACTGACAAATTCAGTGAGGAGGTTTAAAGACTTGCAAGCTCAGTTTATCTAATCCCTTTGTTCTTATGAGCCAGAAGTTGTCCTTCCCCAAAGGTTTTTTATTGGAGCAAGGCTGTGAAATAAAAGGATCTTTATTTTTCTTTTTTTCATTTTTATTTTCTTTCTCCTGGGTCTTTGCAAAGATCAGCCTTCATCTGGGCAGCAATGGAATATAATAGGTGCAAATATGCAAGAGATTTTTGAATATACAGTTGTTACAGGAACCATTTTGCTACTCAGCTACATCAAAATCACTGGCCGTTATTGCTGTAGTCACCTAAAGTGTTGTCATTGTCTCACCTCTGTGTTAGTCCTTTGCTCAGTGCTTCCTGCTTGTGCTAATGCTTAACTCAGCCCTTCTGAATTGTTTCTCGGAGCTGCCTTTACTAGGCCTGAGGGTTTTGATATAATTTAGCCTTAGTATGGTTCAGCATGACTGAAATCAGGGATCATTTGCGCTAAGTCCTCGTTAGGAGGCAACCAGAGTTTTTTACCATTTCTTTTATCTCTAAGAGGGGAGAAAAGGAAATGGAAAATGACAGCTATGTAAATGGCCAGCATATGCCTCAGCATGCCCTGGTTTGTGTGAGCTTTGAGCAGACCACCTCAACCAGCAGAAATATATGGGTGGTTTCCAGTCTCAGGGCATGTTTTGGCTCCTGCGGAAGATCCTGCACTTAGAAGCACCTGAAGAGTATCAGCTATTGGAAATGGACTTAGCAAGGGGGGGGCATAAATGGACCGTGTTGCACCTACAGTAGGCTGGCACCAAAATGGTCCCTGCAGGGACTTCTCTACATCTGAAGGAGGTTTTCCTCCTCCTGAGCATGGAATTCATCCTCTCAAAAGAAACTAGAGAATTTCCACTCTCTTTCAGAGCAAAAGATCTTCTCCCTCCTGCTGTGACTGCTGATGTTGCCTAATGACAGTTCCCCAGCCTCAGGAAGGGCCCAGGAGAGACTGTAGGATACTTACCCTCTTTGCTGGGGTTGCCCAGGATCTTGTTGATCTCGGCATTTGTAGGGTTCTGCCCCAGCGCCCTGATGATATCACCAACCTGGCTCAGGGTGATCTTGGCATCACCAGTCCTGTCAAACAGGAGGAAGGCCTCCTTGAAGTCTGCAAGGGAAGAGCAACAGTTAAACTGAGGTGGGCAGCTCCCAATTGACAAGTTTCATTGACAAAGATGTGAGTCTGTTGTCTCCTGGCACTGCTCCACCAGCTCCAGGGGAGTTAACCAGGAGAACCTGTGGCCCACAATCCCAGGAAAAACTCCTCCCCTCTGACATTTTGGTTTCACTATTTTTAAACTTTTATATCTACGTTTCATGGCTTTCCTGGCTCTAATAGCTATCAATAGCTTTCTGATTGACCCCCTGGTTATTTCAAGCATGGAGCAAGATAAGCTTTCTACAGACACTGCTATTCAAGGACATATGTCTTTGTGTGACACAGCAGCAGAAGGTACCTCACCAAGGACTGGGATTCTTCTGTCAAAGCACCTTGCAGTGCAAAACATCTGGCTATTTCAATGGGTCCTGCCTGCAGTCTCAGTATTTCAACTGCACAGTGCTAATGGGAAGCAAGAAGGTGGATTTCAAATGCTTCTACTTTTGTGTTCCTTCAAAGTTGCCTCATGATGGCGTTTCTGCCCGTGTTTATTCCCTCTCTTCTCTGCTCTTTGCAGTCTGTCCCTGCTTCTTACAGATGCACAAATACCCAGCTTTTCCAGTGGTAATACTTGTGTGGTGCCTTATTCCAGTGCGTTTCCAGCGTGTACACTTTGACACTTTGCTTCTTTCAGTGCTGCCAAATGATCAGCCTTCACTTATTTCCCCCTTTCTGCTGACCAAGGAACTGGGTTACACACGTTTCTACTATAAAAATCAGCCCAGGTGGTTGCCTCATCACATTGCCAGTCTTCATCTCCTGTTACAAAGCTTCATGTTAATCACCTTACTATATTTGTTGCAATGAATAAAGAAATGTGCTTAAGGGGGCAAAAGTCCAGGGTCTAGCTGAAAAAGCATCCTTGAAACTCATATGTCAAGAGCATCTCGAGACTGCTGTTGATCTTTTCTGCACTGCAGCATCTGATGATGCTGTGTTTTAGCTCCAAGTAAACCAAGTGAAATGTCTTTCATGTGGTTGTGATGTGCTTCCAGCAGCTAGAAAGGCTTTGTGTTTCGCAGCTTGTATAGGTGGAATGTTTTTTCTGCCTTGGGGCATGTTTAGAAGCAATAAACCACATTTCAAATCATGTCTTCATTCATCTTGTGCTGGGGACAGGTGACGCAGAGGTATTTAGGTTCTTGCTTTAGCCATCCATATACTCACTGCCTTAGTGGGGAAGTTGCTGGCACCCTGTAAAGTTGCTGATACACAATGTTGGCCTGCTAGGCTGTAATCTAATACATCTGAAGCTAATCCTCTTACTGTCAGATGTGAGAGACCTATAACCCTTTACTGTGAACCCTTTCCCCTTACAGCTTTTATTGCAGGGTATTAAATCAAGGCCTTCTGGACCGGTGTGGAGCTTCCCCTTACAATATATCAGCTTAATATCAGCTCCTGCTCTAGCAGCTGAGGTCGATAGAGCTGTAGTGATTTATACCATATGATCCAATCTTTCATTTGGTGCATTAATGACATTTAGCCAGACTAAGGTATAAAACAATGCCAGTTTGCTACTAGCAAAGCTATCAGGAGGGTTTCTCTTGTTTGTAAATCCTGTGAAGTTTTATCTTCACTGTGTTCTGAACACTGGGAGAAAAGGCCTGATTTTATTTTTGTGTCGCAGGCATGCATTTCACGGAGTTATCTTTGCTGTGGGGTTTGTCTTTTTAGTTTTGGGTGGTGTGTGTATATATCTATATATATCCAGTCCTAGTTTATACCTCTGCTGGAATAAGCATGTCTCAAATCCCTCTCTGAGGAGGGTACCACCCAGCTGCTGGTGCATCAACCTGTGTGGATGAAAATAGTTATTGAAGGTGGGACATCCCTTTTCCTGGGAAATTCTCCCTCTCAAGTAGCTTTAATTGCTCTGCTGCTTGGATCAGTTATGACAGCATTACAGCAGCCGGGTGAGCTGAAATGTGTAAGGAAGTTGAACAAAACCTTTTTCTTTGTTACAAATGCCAGCAGCTTGGAGTTGATGGCATTTTCCCATAAACTCTCCCAACCCTTTGGTAAAAGTTTTGGACTTAAAAAGTGAGGAAGAGTCCAAATGATTTTTTTTTTTGTGACAAGGAGTGTTCAGACTGCAGGAAGAGACACATTTCCAGTCTCACTTACTGCGCTATACCTGTCCGTTATTGCTTTGATAGTGTTACCTAGAGCAGGCTGGTGTTCAGGAAGTGTAGGTCCCTCCCTTAAGACCTGCTTCTAGCTATTCTTCTCCCTCTGGATTTCTAGTAAATCCCTGTATCTTCCTAAGTACTTTGTTCACAGTGAGAAGTCTACTATATTTGCTACTGAATTTTTGACTTTTCTTTTAAACCTGTGTTATTTAATATAGCCTAAATGCATCTCTTGGAATATTTGAAGCGCTCCAACATAGATTTCCAGAGCTTCAGTGGGGATTTTTGTTCCTGCCAGAATTTTCAATCTCTTTCTTGCAGATTTAAGAACCAATTTATAACTTGCTGGTGAAGCAGAGAATATAGCAAGATACTCAAGAACTGCAGCATGCACACACCACGTTTGTAAGTAACAGTTTACATAAGTCACTTATTTGCTAACTATTCCCATGCGTAATGAATGTATTTACAGTAAAGCAGCCCTTGTTTCTTCCTTCCACAACACCTTCTGGTAGAAGTGACATACAGGCCTCTTGCATCTTCTGTTCATGTAAAATTGCAATGTCATTGCAGGTAAGTTAAGTTTTCAGCCCACTCCCTCCTCCTGTCCATCACCTGCCTATTCCCACTGTGACTTCCAAATGCAAGACTTGTTTTCAGCATCCTTGTGAATGGCCAGTACAGGAGCAGAACTGAAAAATGTTTAGTAGGTAGAGCTGGTAACATGGCATAAACTTCTCAGCTTAGGCAGCATCTAAGCACCTACATAAATGATATGTAAATCTACAGTCATATTCTGGCTCAGCATAAGTCAGCACTGCTCCTCTGAAGTAAGGAGTGTGGTGATTTATAGCAGATGAAGTCCTAGCTCATCCCTTTATAAAGGTTGAGCTTCTGAGCTCATAGCTCCTCTCTGAACCCACGTGTGTGTAAGACACATCAGCTCTTTTGTAACTTACCATCCTGTTGCTCCTTGGAGAACTCGATCTGTTGGAAGGAAATCAATCACAAAAAAAAAGCTTAGGAGGGGGGGCTGGGGGAGAACCTGTTTGTTTCCTAAAGCATCCAGCTCAATCCATGAGTCATCTTCCAAAAACAGCAAAAATGGGTCTGTCAGATGTGCAGAAGTAATGCAGATAGCAACAGAGCTGTTAAGGCTAGTGAATATTTAGCATTCGGTAGCCATTATGTACCCCCTCCTGCCCCATGTTAAAGTTTAACTTTTATTTCACTTACCATTAATTTGGTCAGGAGTGAAGGACTGCAGTTGGGAAGAAAAAGAGAAAAGAGAACTAGTACTGCTGAAAATGCACTGAGAGAAACAAATAGCACAGAGTAGTTGAGCACTCACATCTGTCTTGCCTGGTCTAATGAGGCCATAGCAACCTAAGCCAGCAACTTGCCTCTTAAAACTGCATCACCAGGTCTGACTTTAAAGATTCCATTAAAATCTGCATCCCAGGGCAAGCCAGGGTCATGTCTAGAAGCAACAAAAGTCTAAAGTCTCTTAACTAACAAAGAAGTCAGTAATCAGCTCCTTTACTGTTTTATCATAGAGCCATTTCATTAAGACCATTTGAAGCAATATTGCTTAACGAGCAGCTTGGGTTTTTTACACTAACATAGGCATTAACCCAATCCCTCAAACTTTGTGTTTCAAATTACTTTTTGGCAGTAAATTGTTACATAAAGTACTAAACATGATATTTTCTTATATTAAATATTACTCTGTTCCTTTGCCAGTTTAGCAGGTTGCATCTGATCTCAGAACTAAACTAAAATGCTTAGCAGACAGCAGTAGCAAATTGTAACCCTCCTGTCTGAAGCTATAGGAGCTGCACAGTTACCACTGCCTGGTGCAGAACTTGAGACTAACTGGAGAGCCTCGCATAGCCCTTTAAGGAGGAAAGCCAAGCAACCCTAAGCTGTCTTCTGGTCTGTCCTTCCCCACCCCAGAACTACCTTGCAAGAAGTCTGATTTACTTAGGTAAAATACACTGGCTCGCTGCTAACCATTAGCTTTCCAGTGGACCCACCATGGTTGAGTTGGAAAAGCAGAGCAGCAGACGGGCAGGAGGGATTAGCTGAGAGGTCTCGAGAGTGGTCCTGCTTTCCTGGCCTTTCTTCCCCTTATTTATCCAGTGGCGCTGACGGCATTGCCTGGATTAGGTGTCAGAAGGAAGCAGTCCCTCCCCTTGGCGAGTTCTTTAGCTTTCTTAGGGCAAAGTGACAGAAGGCTCCATGTCTTGATGGACATCTGATGATGGCTATTTTTAGGAGGTTGGAGAGGGGCAGGGAGTAGCAAGCAGTAAGTTTGACTCAGGTCAGCAGTTTCTGGATCCATACTGTCCAGAGGAGATATTCCTTGTCCAGACCTACCAAGACTTCCTTCTAGGGAAGGACTCTTATTTCCCCAATAAGCTATAAAGTCAGAGAGCAAGGAGAGTAGAAGGTGCCATGTGTTTTTGTCCAGCTGACTGGTTTTACACATGGCTCACAGGTTGTGTTAGATGCAGCTGGATGGTCCTCATACCTTAGCTAGGCTTTGCTCAAGCCCTTGGATGTTAATGCAGTGCTCAGAGTTAGATGAGTGGTACTGCTGCTTGTCTGCTCAGTTTGATCCAGTTGTTGGCATTGAGCAGAAGGTTATCTGTTGATGGAGGTGGTGTCCAACTGTTAAGCTCTTCATCTGCACTGGTTACATTGTCCTGTTTTCCAAAGCTTGAATGTTTTTTAAGGTGGAATTTATACAGTTTTAGACTCAACTGTTGCCAGAGGTTAGCACCTGATGTGTAGAGGTACTCTGCAGAGTGCTGGGAGAGCCTGTGCTCCATAGGAGATCTCTTTTAGGGCTGGGGCTAGGCAGGGCATGCCAGCTTCAGAGCTCACTGGTATGGTGAGAGTAGATATTGCTGAGGTTTTTGTGATGTGGAGGCAAGGGAGAAACTGTGGTAGGAGCTAAGACCCCCAAAAGCTTTGTGAACTGGAAGGATGACTGTTCATGGTGGGGAGAGGAGTTACAGAGTGAATGGCCGTGGTAGAACTGTAAATGGTGAGTTTCTAGGTAGGTTCCAGGAGGTAGAGGTTGCACTTTCTTTGGTAGCAAAGACCTAGTCCCACCATGTAGCATCCTCCAAGGCGATAGTCAAATCTCAGGACAGATGCTGTGAGACATTGTAAATACCTTCGAAAGCCTTGCTCCAAACTTCTTCCTTTCCCTGTCGCCTCAACTGAGTCAAGCATGTTATGGAGCCGGGTTTGGAATGGTTGTGTGACAACACCACACTCCCTGCTGAAAACTGAAATCCCCTCTCTAAATTCTGTTGATTTCTTCTGTTGAGCATTCCCTGCTCTGGGTTTTCTAATGACAAAATGAAATCAGTGAGGGAAATTTTCTCCTGTAGCTCACTTTGTTACCCTGAAGATAAGCATATGTTTGTAAATGTCTCTTTGCAGCATACTGAGGGCTCTGAGAGCAAGAATCAAACCCAGGTGCTGTTTTGGTTTGGTTTGATTTGGGTTTGGTTGTTTTTAAACTGAACAATCAAAGTAAGTCAAAATATTTAGTTGGATTTGAGACATAAACTCCCTACCTCCTATTTTAAAAACTAAAGATAAAACTGCAAAGAACTCTCGAAGCTCAGCATTTTAGCTGGAAAGCATTCTGAACCAACAGATTTAGCTGCATTTTTGAGAAACAGTTAGAAAATATGCTGAACAGGGAAAAATGCTCTATTGCCAACCTGCACGCTTGTGTTTTCTGCTGTTTGTAATCTATTAACCTGTGGGACCAGGTATGTATTGAGAACAAAGCTTAGCCATGACCAGGTGTGGTTGTATAAAAAAGGGGGTTGATGCTTTTGTCTGAACAGGCTAACACAGGTTAAGTTAACACAGTGCAGACCACCTGGTTAATGCTGGCTGGAACTCAGTGAGAAAGCTAATATGGATCTTGGCCATCAGTCCCACTGCATAAATAGAAGAGCTTTCTAAAGACTTTGGCAGAGCTGAAATGTTGCCTGGGTCAGTTCAGTGTGGTGCCTTTGGTGGAATTTTCCTCCTGCCCTTAGGCTCTTGCTCCCCAGTGTTGCTACTGGGAAATGTTCCCCTGAAAACAGGATTTAAACTAAATATATATGTAAAGAATTAAGGAAAACTTAGAACATTTTTCTTGACTGTTTTTTTCTTCCTTCTAGATAATCTTTATGGTTGGCTACAGCAAAACTTGTCCCAGAGGACTGTAGATGCCAAGCAAAAAATAGTTTGGGTGCATTTGACTTGGGCATGGAAAACTAATACCTGAATGTGGCTTGTGTACCATGTGGCTTGAATGGGCTATCAAATATGTATAGATTAAGAGAAGTCCACATGTAAGCTGTGAGACTTTGGCTCAGAATTTAGATGAGGAAATACTAGCACACCACATGAGCCTTTTATAACTGAGTCTCTATAAAACCTCATAAGAGTTTTGCTGGGGCGAAATATTCTAACATGGGCATGTTGCATTCATTCGAATTAAGAACCACCTTGCTTTAAGCCAGTAGAGTCTGTTGGGTGCTGAAAATGCTACTTGCTTTGAGTAAGGCCGCTGTATAGAAAATATTTCAGCCTTAAAAGAAACTAAAGGTAGGATTTCTGATTCTCTAAGGAGCTCTCATGAGCTTCAAGAGATAGAAAGAAGTATTCTGCAGTGATCTGATCTGTTTTGATGCTGGCAATGGCCTCTGTGTTATCAGAGAATGACTCTTGGGGCTTCAGGGAAGATGTTGAAAGTTTAGGGAGTTTGGCTCTACAAGAAAAGAATGCACCTCCCCCAGAGGAATAATGAAAGGTTGAAGGAAATACTACATGTGGAAAGACCACAGTGACCTGGAGTTCTCTAACTTGGCTTAGCCCTTGTTTATGGACAAAGTTATTATCCAGAAGGTTATCACCAAAGGGGGGTATGTTTGGGTTGGGAATTTTGTGATTAAGGCTTTTTGTTGTTGTGTTTTAAGAATAAGGCTTTTACCTGTATAATATGTGACTGCCTTTTAGTCATCTTGTTGCTTGATAGAAACATTTTAACCAGGTCTCAGTTATATAGGGTGGGGTGAATAGGGTTATATGCAACTCTCTATTGACAGCTAAGCAGAAGACCCAATCCACGTGCATCTTTATTTCCACATTATTACCAAACTTCCTAATTTCCCAACAAATCACTGATTCATGGGCCTTAGGGCCCTGACCCTTGCAGCATGGTGCTCACCTATTCACTTGTGAGACTAATACAGCGCTGCTGAGTGACAGTCATTTTGTACTCCCCGTAAATGTGTAAGTGTCTGACCAGGGTGAAAAGCCTTGGGAAAAGATGCTGCTGGGAGCTAAAGCATTCAGCTGCTCCATTCCTGTGTTACTCTTTGTGTGAATTATAGAGAAGGGAATCATCTTTAGCATTTTATTAGAGAATCACCAGGTATTTCAAAGTACTCTCTCTGTAGAAGAGACCAAAAACGTATCAGATGCTTTGGAAAATCAGAGAGGGGAAAATCAGAGCAGGGAAAATCTGAGAGTCCCCCAGGATACTCCCTGTGTATTTAGCTTTCTGTTCAGGACCGGTGGGATTTCTCTGTTTTTGGCTGGAGATAAGGTAGGATTGTGCCTACAGCAGTTCATACGATACCTACTCACCATTAGTGCCTGCTCCTTCATTAATGCAGCTGCACATCTTTTCTAGTAGACATCACTGAGTGCAGGATTACACAGCTCTCAAACCCCTCTGCAAAGCAGGCTGTGATTCCCCTGTCCGTCACCCCAGGGTGATATGTCTCGTGATTGATGCCGCAGATCTAAGAAAGGCTACTTCTCATTTAAGTAAGAATCAACAGTCTGATGGATTTAGCCTCATGTCTTTTATGAAGCAGAGAAATATTAGGAGTAGATACGCCCTTGAGAAAGAGAACTCCGGTTTGAGAAGAGCTGCCTGGCAGCCCAGTTGAAAGAATAAAACCAACCACCTTTAATACAGGAGAGAAAACTGGGTGTGTGAGATATCATAAGGATTGGAAGAAGAGTTCAAAATCTCTTTGAGTTTAATGGACTTAACTGCAGATGAATTTGACCTTTTTTCTAAGCATTCCATCTAACTTTCCCGTTTGTTTATTTTTAAAGGGTTGTTTAATATTGGTTTGATCTGTATCAATGTGTGCCGGTGAGAGGAAACGCGAGGCTCTGGAGCCCTGCTCTCCAAGGGATTTGTTGTTTTAACTTGCCTCCCAGCGGCAGTGTTGGAGTACTGACAGTATTTAGACTACTGCTACTTGACATTTAAATGCCATGTGGCAAATCAGCCCGGTGAAAGTGCTTGTTGGCAGTGAGTATAAGATGTAATAAAGGCTCAGTGACATGGGGCGAATTTCCAGATTGGTTGTTTCATATCTCCTTACAGACAACTTCTTTCTTTACTTGTCATTAGCTAAATTAAGTCGCCTTCTTGCCTTATGTAAGATGAACTCTGATATCTTGTTACTATCTGTTAAAAATCTCTCTGTGCTCCAAGCGGGCTTAAAACAGTGTTTTAGATATATTGTGGGGTTGTTTTGATGTATAAGTTGATAGGAGAAAGGCTCTGTCACACAACTGCTGTTAACACTTGAAATTACTCTGTGAGCTCTTGAAATGTTACTCTCTAATTAATATGCTTTAAATTCCACTCTTTGTGCCAAAGTGTGTTGCTCCTTAGACTCTCCAAAGCGTATAGATAACGTTTTAAAATGCTGCCAAAGCTGTGAGTTACTAAGAATGGATCTTGCAAACAATTCATTTCCAAATGATTTTTCAGGTTAGTAGACATAAAGTGTCTCCTATATCCATGGGCATATATATAGTAGTATATATATAAATTGAAGGATTCCTTGTTTAGGAAGAAAAGGAGGCAAAGTTCTTCTGAAAACCTTGTAAAGAAAACTAAGTGGTGGCTGTTCAGTTTGCTTTTTGTTCTGTTTTTCAACAGTACCTGAAGGGATGTCTTCGTATGTTTCTGAGTCTGATGTCCTTGTTGTTTGTCCTGGGATACCTTCATGCCATGCCTTGCCCATGCAGTGATATAACAACTGCCACCAATGTGGGTCTGGTATCAGTAGTGAGATTCATGGGGGCAAGGGGTTTGGCTGAGGTGCTCTGCTCTGGGTTGAACCCTGAATGGTGCTGTACCTCAGTGGGCAAAGCAGTAGCAGGAAGCTGGTCTGGATGGCATCAGGTAGGCACCTTTACATTTCTTAAGGATAAGTCATGTTTGCCCTTGTCCCCTTCCTACCTGAAAGAGTGCTTGGTACTGGTAACCTTGTGCAATGGGTGTATCAGTCCTAGAGAATCCTTCTGGAGTCATTGCTGGAACTAGACCAGGCATAATCTGAAGGTCTGAGCCAAAAAGTTCAGGGTAAAACCTGCCAGTTCCTAAGAAAGCCCTTAGCACTCTGCGCAAAGCTGCTGTTACCATTCCTATTCTGACACCACAGCTTCACATGGAGTTTGCATTGTAATAGTGTCTTGCAGCTGCAAGTGCTTCAGCTGACATTTGCAGCCCTGCTTGCCCTCCAGCCCAGAAGGTTTCTGTCAGTGCATTTTAGTGAATTTCTCTCTTTGGTTATATCCAATGCAATGTCTGTTCAGAGATGACCTACTTGAGTAGCGAATGTCATAAGAATTAAGGACACATGGTGGAACACTTTCTACTGCCTTAAGAGCTCTGTATTTAAAACCAAATAATCACACGGGTTTGCTTTCATGCAGCAGGCTTCAGCATGCATCACACAGTTACACAAAGTCTTTGCAAGTCTTTACTAGTTGATAGCATTTAATTATTTTTCCCTAAAGATGTAGGTAGCTTATCTGCAGTAGGGCATGGCATGATTGGAGTCCTGGCATTTCAGTTTTGTGAACGCCAGCATGGGAAGCCTTGCATAAAGGCTGAAGTAGAGGGCATGGTGTGATGCCACATCAGGGTGCTACATGTTCAGAGCACCATGTGCAGGGCAGAAGCCTATGAGCACTGCACTCAACATCTCCAGAGCCAAAACATCACAGTGCTAGGAGCCTGGGCTCAGTCCAAGGATAGGTTGTGTGTGTTGGAAAGGCTCCTTAGATTTCCAATAAAAAAACCCCACGCTTAACATGTTGGTGATAGGGACAGAGTTAAACTGATTTGGGCAATATGAAATTTATCCATTTCCTACTGCCTCAATTGGAAAACCAAACATGAGACATCTCATCCCAGTTACTGCAGACACAGACCCATAGTAATGCTGTTCATCAACTCAGTGTTTCTTCTCACTGAGCCTTATGTGGAAGAAGGAAGTTAAAGCAGATAAGCTATCTTTTTGGGAATGTCCTTGGCTACAGTTTTAAGAGAACTCCAAGAATTCTGTAGTTAAGAAGAGGAGCCATACAGTCATTTTGCTTTCAGTTGCAGTTGGTTCCTGGTGGTAACACTCAGAGACACATCCATTACCCTGTTCTTTGCTTCTCACTTATGATTTAATCATTAATCCTTGTATCTATTGCTTAAATCCAGGCCATGCTAGTCATAAGGAAAACTGAAGATGTAA
The DNA here is from genome assembly GCA_009867235.2 of Psittacus erithacus. Classification (NCBI taxonomy): domain Eukaryota; kingdom Metazoa; phylum Chordata; class Aves; order Psittaciformes; family Psittacidae; genus Psittacus; species Psittacus erithacus. Next base: position 16,544 of record WYDI02042621.1, read on the forward strand.
GTTTGGTCTAGAAAGGTTTGTGCAAAGCGGATTGAGTTTTATGGTTTTTCCTGAGTAGGGGAGAAAAGGGTCTTTAGATCTCCATTTAAGCTCAAATTCTTCCACCCTGCCTTGCCTCTCTTCCTGTGGTTGTTTTACTTACAGTAAAAGTGAGCTGAGAAAGGGCTGAGTTTAGCGATTTGAATCCTTAAGTTAGATCTTCCTGTTACTCAGTTTTACAGTCAATAGATGGTGCTCAAAAATAGAAAATCCCACACCAGCTGCTATCAGTATGAGCAAATTACCAACTGTTTGCTTTAATTGGGTTAATTTAAAATGGGGAAAAAAGAACAGAAGAGGGTGAAAGACCTGTCACAGCTTCTGCTGGTGACAGGCAATTTGGGGTGCCTATATTTACAAGAACACAGCTTGAGACCTCTTAAGAGAGGAAAGAAAAAGGCGCCTAACTTTCAAAGTGTGCAACTCAAAAGGCCCACAAAACCAGATTCCTTGAAGATGGAGGGGTACCATTGAAAGAATGGCTACCCATGTTTGTAAACCACCTTCTTGTTTGTTTTGGAGAATATTATGATCTCTGCTAATTTAAAATGGGGTGCACTGCCAAATGTGGCTGATGTGGCTGCTGTAAAACCCTTATTAGGCGGCTCTAGCCTTACCCGCTCCAGCTGTAACAGTTAAAAGGGGGTTGGATGTCTCCTTATAAAAGCTAACAAAGCCTTTCTGTGTGTTTGCCTGCTGTGTGACTCCCCAGATCATCCTGGTGCTGCAGCCTGGCATTCCCAGTCACCTCTCATCAATAGCAAGCTCCTGCATAGCTGCTGATGCCCCTGCAGAGTGGAGAGGAGCCCCTTGATGCCCTTGTTCAAAGTGCTGGAGGCTCTGGCTCCACACCTGATAAATCAGCACAAAGAGCCCCAGGACAGGATCATTCACTGAATCTGAATCAAAAGCTTAGCTTTAAGTACTCCCTGGCTCCAAAGGTTTGCTGGAGGTGGTGCTGTGCCTTTTCTCATGCTGAGACTTTGGTGCTTGAATGGAAGGATTCCGGTTTAATTAATGCTAATTAAGGGACTGGGCTAAGACTCTGCCACATCTCCCAGGAAATGGCTTACAAGAAGACATTGTTTCCCTCCACTGCCTGAGCTCCCAAAGAGTGAAAAAGGATAACCCAGGCTGGCTGGTTGGGACCCTGGGAGGTTGTCCAGTCTCTGCCCTGCTCCAAGGCAAGGTGGAAAGCACCATGGTTGTTCCTCATGCCTCTCAAAGAGCCCAACACTGGAAGTGCCACAGTCTGCCTGGGCAGCCTTTGACCATTGTGGCGTCTCAGGTGAGAGGAGAATCAAGGATAGAGGGGATGTGGGTTTCTGCATCACCTTGCAGCCATAGCTGCATGGTTGGGTAGAGTCCCCTGCTGAAACAGGGGAAGTCCATTCACTCCTACAGCAGCTCTGAGGCATGCTGCTCTTTGCCTGGTAAGGGCATGATGAAGAGTGGAGGAGATACTTATAGAAAGAGATCTGGTAGTGATAAATATGTGGGGCAGGAGGTTATGCCGCCCACTGCATTGCAGAGTAGTACTGTAACCTCCATCATGCTGCTCATGTCACAGAATGGTTTTGTTGGAAGGGACCTTAAAGCTCATCCAGTTCCAACCCGCTGCCATGAGCAGAGGGACACCTTCCACTGGAGCAGCTTGCTCCAAGCCCCGTCCAGCCTGTCCTTGAACTTATCTTCACTTATTCACAAATAGGAATAGTAATGCTTATGTGCTGCCATTAGTATTAAAAGATGAGTTTTCTCTTACAAGCCCAGTTCCCCCCCTCCCTTTCAAACAGGGAAATATTTTGTCTGATATTAGCTTTCAAAAGAAAGGGACTTCAGGGAGGCTATCTTCCCTTAGCAGTCTGACTATGACAAAACCGGTGCTACCAGGATACATTTCCTGCCATTATAGAGAGCTGTTTGGGTAAAGGAGTGAACTGCAGAGATGTCTCAGACTGCAGCCAGCCATTTTTTTAGCTGGTAATGTGCTATTAAACCTATTTATGTAAAGATAGATTAGGTAGGATCACTGGAGTTGAAAATTCTATTTTCTCCTAATGAAGTGGTCATAGAAAGCTATAAAGTCCCATTAAATTATTTAGTAGGAAATCTAGCTTGCATTCCCTTTCATTTCGGGAGATGAGTGAAATGTGAGGTCTGATCTGGTTTTCAGACAGTGTTGTAAAAAACCAGTAGGCTTTTTACATAGCCTTTACTATGATTACCCAAAGTATTTCAAAGTGTCTTTTTTCCCCCCTCTTGCACTTGTTTTACTTTGCCAGTGGGTTCAGTGTGTGTCTCATGGGAAGCTACAGACTATTCCAGAAAAACACTGACTACCGATTGTGAAGATTAAAGTAAACTTGAAGAAATCTCATTAAATGGGTCATAATCTTGGGGCTACATGTGTTAAGATACCTGAAACAGAATTCATCATGAGATGAAAATGAGTATGTCCTATTAGGAGTCTTTGTACTCCTTCTTTTCACCTTAATAGGCATGATTCCTTATGTAGAGTTCAGCAGATTGGTCTCAGGACCAATCAGCTTGGTAGGTAGGTGGAGAATAGCTATTTATAGTCCTACCCAGAGAAACTGGTCTGACTTCATCTCTTTAACCATTTAACCTCCTGCTCCTCTTTCCCAAGTGAAAAAATGCCCAACATGGAGGAGTTTTCTTCCAAGGATCAAGGCAACAACCAGAGATGTAGGTTGGCATGCAAAGCTAAAGACAGCATGAGATCAAATGGAAGTGCAGTCAGAGGGAAATCTCTAAAAGACTCTTCTTCTTTGTTGCTTTCAGTTTGCAGCAAATGGCCAATTCTGAGCAAATCTGTAAAGGTGAGAGGAAATTACTTCCATTCATGGCTTTCCAGCTCATGGTCTTGACCCACCAATGGTTGTACAGTGCAAATGAAAAGAAAACAGGCAAAACTGCTAGTTCATTGAATGGTTCCCTCCTCTTAAATCTGTTTTCTTTCTGCTTTTAAAGATAAGCCATGCTGATCTCAAAATACATGACCAAAGGGTCATTAGGTGCTAGCAAAAACTTGAGAAGGAATTTGAGAGCAAACTGCACAACAAGGTTTGGTTTTAGTACAGTGCTATGGGAAAACTTTGTGCTTCAAGTTTCGATAGCCCCTTCCTGTCCTCATGCACCTTTTCTGGGGGGAAAGGGAGCAGGGAATAGGGATATTGTTGTTGGTTTTCATTTTCTTTTATATTTAGTTTTACCAAACAGGTCAGACTGATACTGATTTGGTAAAAAGTTCTAAGGGCCACACTCCAAAATACTTTGGAAATCATCAGGTTTCCCTCTTGTGTTAAATCATGCACCATGCCTTGCACCCTTCAGCTACTGACACAATCAAAAGCTCAGGCAGGTCAACAACTCCATCCACTGAGGTTACTCATTCATTTCACTGCAGTCCCCAAACTGGAACCAACCACACACAATGCTTCACTGCAGGTCTCTGTTAGCTGGGACTCTGCTAGCTTTCCCCTTTGGAAGGGCTTTGGCTCCATCATCAGCACACGTTCATCCATTTACCTTGATGCTCTTGAGGTCGATTGCGGGTTGTTTGGGTGCTGGTGCTGGCGCGGGTGCTGGTGCTGGCGCAGGTGCTGGTGCTGGGGCTGCTGCTGGCTTCTTTACGTCCTTCTTTGGTGCCATTTTGTGTTGCTTAAACTTGATAGTAAAGGTGCCCCCCAAAAAACCCTGCAAAACCCTTTAAAGTGATTCCTGGGAGAGGAGCAGTGGTCAGAATGAGCTACAGCCTGTGCCCTGGAGGTGGACCCGATGTGTTAAACTCTATAAGGGCATATATATATTTCACTTAGTGCCTCGTACAGTCCTGACACATCCAGCTGGATTGGACAGCTTGCTAATCAAGGGGGATGTCATTCCAGCTCGAGCTATAAATGGAATATAAGAGTTCAGGGCTTCATAAGATCAAGGGACTTCAGTGGCTTTTTTCCCCTTCTTTAAAAACTCCAACCACCTCCCCTGTATGTATGTGTGTATATATATATACACAATTATTTTAATGCAGGCAAAGGAGAGGGCACTATGACAAACTCAGTTTTGGATCTGCTGTTGATATTCGGGCATGGATTGAACAGTCCTTTTTCTCATCAGAATTTCAGTTCTGCTTAAGTAATAAATCTTCCTTCTTTCCTTCCCTCCCCTTTTCCCCCCATGCCGCTGTTGTGCTTCAGGAGGATACAGTTTCAAGTAGGAATTTTGACTTTCATGGCTGGGAAGATCATCAATTTCCACCCTCATTTCCCTATCTCCCCACAGCCCCTCACTCCTCCTCTGGTTCCTTCTTTTACAAGGAAGTGTTGATCAAGCAAAGGCTCTGGGTGTTTAAAAATAAAGCAGACAAATATGGAAAACACTGCAGGACCTTCAGCCAAGGCATCTCTCCTAGACCCTGAGTGTTCTTACTATTTCAGCTCTTCTTACTATTCCTTTCTATCATGTTAAGATTGTGCTTAAAACCGAAAATCATTTCCTTTAATCTTTTCCCTTCAACTTTTTCGTCTCCTTAGGGATAAGCTGTGCCCTGATGGAATGGAGATCAGCTGGATGGTATGTTTTCTCACACAAAAGGCTTCCTTTTATAATGTAATTATGACTGGAAACTAGCCATGAGGCAAAGAAGCCACTTCTGTTTTCACCTCTTTTGCTTGCCCCTCCTGTGGCTTTTGTGTCTCCTCCCACTCCTCAGACTCCTGATAGACCTCCCTGCTCCCCATGCTCTCCAGGAGACACAGCTTTCAGGTGAAGATGGCTTTTCTGGTTTCAGTAGACTTTTTCCAGCACAGCAAAAGAGCTTCTAACTCTTTAAAACCTGATGGTTCCCCCAGTTCGGTACCTTGAGATTTCCTGCAGAAAAACCCAGGCCTGCTGATTGTTGCTCCCTTGCCCAGCAATCTCTCCCTCATTTACTCTCCAACCTGCTGAAGTTCTGTGCTAGTGAGTGCAAGGCTTTTTGATGGGCTTCTTATTTCTATCTCGTGAACACTGTGGAGTGTTTTGTAATGAGAAACATAGAGCCTGAAGTCTTGGTTAGACACTTTGCATCCAAAGGCTGGCAGTGTATCCAGGCACGTGCATTTTAGATTAATGGGCGTTAAGGAAGGAAAACTCACAAAAATGCACACCAGAAAAAGGGATGGAGAATGGGTAAAGGTGTATTTTCATGCGAGAAAACCTGTGCTCAGGTTTAGCAAAATCCACCAGATCTTGGAGGTATGGAGAAATGGCTCCTGGAGGTATAATTTGAAGGTGTAACTTGGGTGGAAGTAGGCAGTCTTTATAAATAGTGGAAATAGATCTACACCTATGAGAACTTCAGTTGCAAGGAAGAACCAGTGATGATCTAGTCACTTCTACAGTCACCTGAGGTTTGCAGTGAAATAAGACTGAAGGCCACCACCAAATACATTTTGAAAGGAAGGCAGGTTTTCAGAAATGAACTATGAACATAGTGTTGGCTCCACACAAATAAGAACTCGGATGTGTCTGAAAATGCTTTATGCTGCCAGGAAAGGAGGGTTTGTGAGGAACTGCTGTAAAATAAGTGTATATTGATCGGGTGAGAAGATAAACGGGCAAAGAGGAGGATGGCAGGTCACTGTTTCAATGCTGGGAGAAGGACTTGGATCCAGTCAGTTTTTTGAGCTTGGGACAAGGCACTGTAGATTTATCTGCCTGGCAAGCTTGGATGTGTCCCAAGACATCTCTGGGAGTGCGTCGGGTCTGTCCCTAGGGAGCAGAGCTGTCCCAGGTGATGCACAGGAGATGTGTCCCTGTGCTCTTGCACGGAAGCTGCTGTCGTTGTACCATCTCATCCAGGGCTGCATCAGGAAGGCTCCTTTCCTGCTTTTAGCAGCAGCTTGGTGTGAGCAGGAATACAAGCACAAACCCCTCATGCTTGCTGGAACTTGCCCAGATCCTCTTCTAAGGGAAAGCAGCAGCAGCTGAGGATGTGAGTTATCACTGGCATCTGCCTTGTCTGCTGCACAGCTCCTGGGGAGTGCATGGATGCCCCTCCCCTGCAGGAGAACCCATGTTGGGGGGAGGCATAACAAACAGTGACAGAGCTTCAGATTTCTTAAGGCCCCAGAAAATCCAGTAGTGAGAAAGCTACTGGTTGGAAATCATGCCCTGGTAGTCCTGCTACTCACTGAACCAGGGGTCAGCTTGCTTGGGGCTTGCCAGGTTTTTACAAATGGTTTAATTGATAAGGATGAAGTTCTGATCAACACAAAACTTCCATGCATTTGGTCTGCATTTAACTCAGTTAATACAAGGGAAGTGTGTTTTCCACCCAGAGCATTGATAGGATTTATTCTGACACTTCTGAAGTGGAATATGTTCCTTTTCTCAGGCTGAAGTCACACAGAAGTGGCATTGGCTGCAGCGCCAGAATGGGGCTTCCATTGCGCTGCTGGATTGCAGTTACTCTGAAGTCTCTGCGTTCCTGATTCAGTTTTAAGAGGATGCCTCTGTCTTCGAGTTTAGTATAGCCCAGGGGGTCAAACCCTCCTCTGTGAGGAGCGAAGCAATGGTTTAAATCCAGTGAAGCAGGAGACTAGATCTCCCTATTTCAGGGGAGCGTGCAAGTTATGGAGCTGTTTGAAAGGGTGAGCGCTGCAGCTCCTGTTTCACAGTGAACTAACTCCCTTTGAGACTTTTGCCTTTTGCTGTCCAAAGTGCCTGAAAAAATCAATTAACTTCTCATTTGCCAGCAACTTAAACCCAAGGTACTTGCTTTTTCATTATCCACATAGGAACTTCTCTTTCCTTTTACACTGTTGATACATCCACCAAGCCCCGCATGCTATAGTGACTGCCCAACAGACACTTGTGCTAGTCACAGTGTTGTGCAGGGGTCAGAAGGTAAAGCATGCTTCTTTCAGGGTAAGTTTGCTAAGAGGAGCTTAGGCCAGTGGCTTCCTTCTGGGTTCTTCACTCTGCTCAAGATAGCCAGAGGACTGGTTTAGGAGGCCGCAGAGGAAGAGATGCTTTTTGGACAAGCACATACTAATCTATGTGCTACTATTCTATGACCAGAAGGGCCACTGCAAGTTTAGTGCATCTGTTTGAGCGCCTGTTTCAAATGTGGTTTCCTCGCTTGTTGTCAGGTTGATCCCAGGAAGTCAGATCAAGCCCTTGGGGAAGTATTGGTTACTCAGAAGGCTCTGATGGGAGTTTCCTTTCAGACAAGGTGTGTACCAGTGAGAATACAGACTGTTTACAAATACCCAAGGACAGTCAACCTATTCCGATCTCTTCTTGGAGCCTTTCTCCTGTCCCATGCTCACTTATCTTCCATGTTTCAGCTGTCTGACATGTTCTCTCTTTCCTGTGATCAATTCCTGCCTGACACCTGTTGTTGTTACATATTTGCCATGCTCCTGTACTGAAGGTTGGGCGGCTGCAGTGTCAGCAGGAAAAATCCAAGTGTATGTGTACCATGTCGCAAGTGTGAGCTTTGAGAAGGACCGCAATGGTTTGCAGTTATGCCCTGGTACAACAACCTGCTTTATTCAGCCCATAAGTGGGAAGCGATGCCATTATCTGAAGTTACAAGAAGCACAGGGAAATTCATGGAAAAGCCTTTTGAATGCAAACAGGGGGAGGTTTAGTGAAATTGAAAACTAATACATGGGAATTGTTTTTTTCCAGCACCAGTGTCCTGGTTTTGGCTGTGATTGAGTTGATTTTAGATTGTGAAACTCATTGCTGGGGGACTATTTAAGGCAAAGAACCTAAAGATGCAGGAAGGAACTGGCCATTTAGGCAGTTATCGAGATTATCAGTGTTACTATAATTCATAACAAATTAGGAAGGAACATATATTCCGTTTCACTGAGCTTAAGCAGTTCTTGAACTTGATAGAGACTGGGTGCATTTTCCCAGATGATGTAGAGATCTCTGTGCTCCCTCTTAAACATGTGGGTTTGGTCCTAAAAGAGAGCTGACCACCTCTGCTGGCTGCTCCTCTCGTTTGATTCTCACACATTTCACCACACACTTAAAAAAACAAGGGACCTGCTGCCAGAAAACTCTCTCAAGACCTGGACTTCAGGTTGTAATGCTGTGTGCAGCAAGGTGCCTAATTAATCTGCTAATGATCTAGATTTGTCAGTGCTTACAATGTGTGAGGCACTGTCAACACAGAAAGGCAAAGCCATTTGCTATCCAAGCTGCTTGAAGCTGCGGGACACTCTAATGAGGAAGCTTGTGCAGGAGAGAGTCAAGTCCAATAAACGGCCAGGTCAGTGTGTTTCAAAGATCTTTGTCCAAAAAGGGTTGTCCTTGGAAAGGTGATCTGGGAGCAAGGCGCAGCACAGGAGGTGGTGTACACTGGGGTGACAGTGCAGGAATGTCACCAGCAGTCAGGGCACCATGGAATTTGCAGGCGGTAGGAAATAGGGCAGCGATGGATGAACAATGGAGACAGCATTGTATTTTATCCTTTTACTGTGAGGGTGCTGAGGCGCTGGCACAGGGTGCCCAGAGAAGCTGTGGCTGCCCCATCCCTGGCAGTGTTCA